>NW_020770487.1:0-22544 GCF_900518735.1 Pseudonaja textilis
TTGTGGAAGGACAGAAAAGGATGGAGGATTTAGTCTATTATTTCTAAGCTTTACTGCCAGCAGTGCAGAGAGGTCATGTGACAAAACAAGAGGATCTGACCTGAGTACAATGCACTTTGATTTCAGTATGTCTATTTGTGAATCTGCTTGAGGATGTGAGCAAAAATGCTGGGATGGGAGCTATGTTAGGCTTTTGCAGGGGATCCTGGAAGCAAAGAAAATTTAGAAAATTTTAGAGGAATATAATATTTCTGTGGGGGACGAGAGGAAGGGCTCAAATGTTTTCAGCAAGATCTCTCTGAGTCAATGCTGAAGGAAGCCATATAGCCATGTACCATATAGAAATTTTTATGCTCATGGTGGGGGCATATTTCCAGGTTTAGGATTATTAGTGATAATACCATGAGAAAACAAATAATTATTTGTCTTTTTTAAAAACCAGAATACATTCTGTAATCACAATTTATTGTTTTTTGGTTACAGGAAAAAACAGGTTTGTGAATTGTTTGATATATCAGCTGATTTTGATTCTTGAATACTGATGTTTACTCAGTTATTGTTTCATATATTTTTTTCTAAACATTTCAGCACACCTTTGTAGCTTCTGAAAAAAAACAGTGCTTTTCAAATATTATAATTAAACTTCAGAACAATCTTTTTTTCAAAGTATCATACATGATTCAGATAAATATTGGAACAATTCATCTTCTTTGCTGAACATTAGGAAAGATATGGTAGAACTTTATCGTTTCTGGCAATTCATAGAAAAATGGCTAAAGGAACATAGTAGTATATATTCATATTCATATGTTTCTTTTTCAAGCTAAACCAATAGATATCTGAGATAATAACAAATGTATCTTTGTATGATAGTGATTCTTATATATGATTACAGATGGAATTGACCAATGGAACAGCAGTCCAGGAATTCATTTTGTTGGGATTTGGAATGGATCAGAAGAAACAATTCCTACTGTTTGCTTTCTTCATTATCCTTTATGTGCTCACTTTGGTTGAAAATAGCACAATCATCACCGTGGTCCTTATAGACAATCAGTTGAGGCAACTCCCCATGTATATCCTGCTAAGCAATTTTTCCTGGCTGGAGATTTGCTATGTGACCACCAGCATTCCCCGCTTACTTTACAATCTAGCAACCCAAAACCAGGTGATCTCCTTTAATGCCTGCTTCTTCCAATTTTATATCTTCTTCTCACTTGGCAATGCTGAATTTTTCTTCCTTTCAGCCATGGCTTTAGATCGCTGCTTAGCTATCTGCCACCCCTTGCACTATCCCAATATTGTGTCTCCAAAATTCTGCTATAGATTGATAGCTGGATGTTGGTTGGTTGGTTTTCTAGGATACCTTCTCCCAATTGTTTTGATCTCCAAATTGTCTTTTTGTGGAGACAATAGCATTGATAACTTTGTCTGTGATCTCGTGCCAATTCTTTCCTTAGCTTGTCCTCCTCTTGGGAAGACTCCATTTGTCATGCAAATTAGCATGCAAACTCAGTTTTTGCTCAATGTCTTCTTTGTGACATTCTCCTATGGTTATGTGATCTACATTTTGATGAAATCCTTCAGCCAAAGCAGATGCAGGAAGGGCTTCTCTACCATCTCCATGCATCTCCTCGTGGTGACACTTTTCTATAGTACTGTAGGAGCAATGTATGTATTTCCACAAGGTGAAAGCCACTCAAATATTAGTAAGGCGATTACACTCTTTTATGCTGCTGTTACACCATTTCTCAATCCTTTTATCTACTGTCTGAGGAATGACAAAGTGAAAGAGGCACTGGGCAAGCTGCTCAGAAGAATATGATTTCTGCTGAAAAAGATCAGAGAGGAAAAGACATAAACCTGACTGGAGAAAATCAAATCCATTTAGGGAAAAGAAAGGCTCTGACAGGTCTGAAAATATAAAAGATGAAAGACTCATGAACTCTCTGTCATCTGATAGACAGAAGGTAACATATATTTTTCTTGATTGTCTCATTGGTTCAAAATATTTGACTTTCTTAATAGGGTCTGTGGAAATTCTCAGTCATCCAAGTCATCCCAAAGATGCTTTTTTCAAGAGGCTACTGGTCTTTCTTTATTTTTCCTTATAGACATTTCACTTCTCATCTAAGAAGGTTCTTCAGTTCTTTCCTAATAGATGAGAAACATTTCACCATAGAAGAAAGGGATGAGGTAGGAGAGACTGAGTGAAGAATACTTTCCAGTATTTTGGATGGAGTGCACAAAACTGAATTGAATACCTGGGGAGAAATATTTCTTTACTTTGAAAGCATATGATGCTTCTAACACTTAATTTCCATAGAAAACCATGTGCGCTGGATATTATTACCTCTAGAAGAGATGGAGCCAAAATTTCTGTTGCAAAGTGAAACAGTTGTTAACTGAGTTTTGCTCCATTGTATGACACTTATTAAATGAATCACTGCAGTTGTTAAGTTAGTAAAACAATTGACTTCCTCATTGACTTTGCTTGTCAGAAGATCAGAAAAAATGATCACATGACCCAGAACACTGTAATTTTCATAAGCACATGCCAATGGCCAAGCATCTGAATTTTGATTGCGAGGCCATGGGAATGCTGCAACTGTTCTCAAGTGTGAAAGACAATCATACATCACTTTTTTCAGGACTGTTGTAATTTTGAATGGTCACCAAATGAAATGTTGTATGTCAAGGACTACTTATACTGTTTGAAATGTTTAGTTTTTATTTACATTATATTATTAATAACAATGTAAAGGTAATAACAACACTCAATCATCAATTAAGGTAAAAAAATCAAACAATAAACAACAGCCTAATCAGGGAACCACCAAGGACAGTTCCACCAACACTGACATAGCAAATCTGAAACAATCTCACAGTTCAACCCCGGAATAGAAAAATTTGCTTCTGTTGGTGTTCTCCTAAACCATGAAAAAAAAGAGAGTACAATGGGTAGGATGAACAGATGAAACAATGCCCATAATTACTACAATGATAAGCAAAGTGTGGCAAAGTCATACATTTAGATGTAGGTTGCAGTTATATTAATTGGAAAGCAATTCCTGTTGTTGATATTCAGAATGGACTTTTTTGCCTGATATAATTCATTAAATGAGTCACGGTGGCACAGTGGTTAGACTGCAGTACTGCAGGCTACTTCTGCTGACTGACAGCTGCCTACAATTTGTCAGTTTGAATCGCACCAGGATCAAGGTTGACTCAGCCTTAAGCACTGTAAATTGGTGTTTAAGTCTAAGTGCTATTGAAGTGCTATTGCTATATAGCACCGGGTCTCATGAATTATAGAAAAAGTCTTTACTGATCAGTTGTGGACTGCTTATACTTTTATTTGGATTGCTAGTTCATAAAATCCTATTTCCATTAAACCCATTAAGTAATCATTATGGGAAGTAATGGGTGATAGATCTCTAGAATCTCAGGATATTTAGTATGTTCATTTTGCAATTTTTATTAGCAAATTTGTAAATAGGTTCTAATGTGATTTTTAACCAAAAATTCTGACAAACAGAGGTCATGGATGAACATTCAAGTTGCATTTTGTAGAATACTATTGAAACAAATGCCGATCTCCTTATATCCCCCTGAATATATAGTGGAGAATGATGAACAGTTAATAATTTCTTTTCATGGGGAAAAAAAAGAAAAGATGAATGGGGACTCGAAGCTGAAACATGTAAATAATAGTTTAGGAATTGGGCATTTAATTCGTCTAATGAAAATAAAGACTAGAGGTGACATGATAGCAGTTGGGGGATATCTAAGAGGCTGTCACAAAGAAGGGGGAATCAAGCTATTTTCCAAAATACTTGAAGGCAGGACAAGAAGTAATGGAAGGAAAATAATCAAGGAAAGAAATAATCTAGAAATAAGGTGAAATTTCCTGACTGTGAGACCAATTAACCAATGGAATGGCTTGCCTTCAGAAATTGTGAATGCTCCAACACTGGAAGTATTTAAGATGAGACTGAATAGCCACTTGTCTGGAATGGCTGCTTGAGCAAGGGGTTGGACTAGAATAGTGGCCCCCAACCCACTGGTGGGATTCAGCCAGTTTGCATCACTTCGGGAGAACCAGTTGTTAAGTTTGGTAAACTGGTTGTTGGAAAAAATCATTAGGGTAGAGAACTGGTTGTTAAATTATTTGAATCCCACCACGGCACCAACGGTTCTGTGGAGAGATGTTTTTCCATGGACTGGAGGGAACATGTTTCTACATATTGCTTGTCCCCCACGGATAGGGCTTCATGTGTTTATATGGCCTGATTTCTGGCATGGTGCAGACTGGTGCCAGTCGATAGACTGGGGATAGGAGACCCCTGGACTAGAAGACCTCAAAGGTCCCTTCGAACTCTGTTATTAAAACTTTCTTAGGCATTTTCTTCAAAAGACATGTTTGAGGAAATGTTGGTATAAGTAGAATTCTTTCTCCCGAGATATGTAATTTAATTGCAAATCGGCCTTGTATATTCTCAAGTTCTATTTCCAGATAATGATAATGGTCAACTGGGAGAATCTTTCTACAATATTCTCTTAGTTATTATACCTTTCTACTATCAATCTCGCAGCATGATTTATTCTGCATCAGTCTTCTCGACATGTACCGATAATATACAGCAATCAACTTTTCCAATGAGCTTACCACTATAGGGACCAATATTTTTACACTGCTAAGGTATGTAACTTGAAATTCTATTTAGGAGAACTGTTGGATAGGAAGAATAGCTAAATGAACTGTAGTGGGTGGCATTTCCACTTAAATCTTCAAAGTCTATTCCATTTAATTTTGGCACATTCTCATCATAAGTCAAGAGGTAAACAGATTTTCTATAGTTTTTCCATCTATTGTACTGACACAAGGTGTCAAACAACACCTAGCTATTTAGTTTGTTATAGTAATTATTTGTTCATGCAAAAAAAAGAAGGAAGGCTATCAAATAATATTAAATAAAGAGAGAGATAGAAAGAAAACAGAAAGAAAGAAAGCACATAGTGTCTCCTGTTCATCAGATATCAAGCACCATGATACCATTGTATTGTTCAACGAACATGAATATTTAACTCATATTTTAATTGTCATTAGTATGAGGCATAATATTTAGTTAGAATTATGATATATAAAATAATTACATCATAGCCCAATGTGTGGTTATAATATGGGTGACTGTATAAATCTTTTGAAGCTCAATTATTTTGGCCACCAAATGAGAAACGAGACTCATTGGAAAAGACCCTGACATTGGGAAAGGCAGAAAGAAAAGCAGAAGTGATTGGCAGAGGATGAGATGGTGGGATAGCATCATCAACACCATCATCAGTGCTGGAGTTTGGGCAGACTCAAGGAGACACTGGAGAACAGGGAAGCCTGGCATGTTGCAGACCATGAGTTTGTGAAGAAACACCCTGACTTAGCAACTGAACAACAACATATACATCTTTTAATGTTTTTAAAGTGCCTTTTTACGTGGTAGCAGTGGCTTTATTATATGATTGCAGATGGAGTTGACCAATGGGACTGCAGCCCAGGAATTCATTTTGCTGGGATTTGGAATGGATCAGCAAAAAAACTTCTTGCTGCTTGTTTTCTTGATTATCCTTTATGTTTTAACATTGGTTGAAAACAGCACCATTATAACCCTGGTCTGTCATGATAATCACCTGGGCCAGGTTCCCATGTAGCCCAGAATCCATACAATTTCCCTCCTTATTTCTCCTCAATTCTGTCTCACAGAAGAATTAATGCAAAATCCTAGATTTTTCTTGACTAGTTGTTTCCAAAGAAATCATTTACTACTTAGCTATTGGGTGGCTCTAAATATAGATTGTGAACAAATTACTCCATTCTAATATGCAACTCATTTTGAAATAGTCCAGAATTTTATTTGAGAAGGAAAAGACCTAACTTATTTTATAGCATGAATTAATTTTTGAACATCTAGATGAATTTATTTCTCTACAATAAAATTAATGTGTGCCAATATTATTGACTAAATGGTGGTGTATACTTGTGAGAAAAATGATTATTTTGAATGATAAATTTTCACTCTAGCACTTTTTAATTTTGAACATTTGCCAAGTAACCAGTTCGAAGGAATACCTATATAGCTGAAAGGGCTTTTCCTGGTTCATTTTAATATGCATAGTGCATTGTACATCCTGTTTTGAAATTCATTTGAGGAACTATGAGGAAGTTGATATTTGTACACAGTGTAAAAATTGCATTAGGTAAAAGAATTACAATTAATTAGTTAACTACGTTCTCCATTAGCCAAGAAAAAAAGACTATAGTAAATAGTCATGATGTGCACTGAAGATGGTGTTTGATTTCATTGTACGAGGTGCGATGACAATAAACTAAACAAGTAGGACCAATGGATGAAGAATTCCAAGGCAGCAATGTCCATAATTACTATAATGACAAGAAAACTATTACTTTGTCATAGATTTAGATGTTGGATGTTAATAGACTCAGAGGAAAACTATTGCCAGATGTTATCATTTGGCATGGAATTTTTTTTGCACTGTACATTGTATTATATTGTAGTCCTGATTATTGTTCACCACCCAGAATTAATATAGATTTATTTTTCTGGGGAGAAGGAAAACTTTCTTAAATATTTTCTTTGTTATAAGTAGAATTTTCCCTCCCAAGTTATATTGTTTCATTACAAATTTGCCTTGTTCCTGAAATGCATATTCCCAAGTTCATTACCAGATAATGATAAAACTCAGTTGGGAGAATCTTTGTACAACATTTGAGCTCCTACTTATTACATAATGATGGTGACTCTTTCTACTCTCAATCGCATAATATGACCTATTCCTCCACCAGTCTTCTGGACAAGCATCAATGATGTATAGCAAACAATTTTTCTGATGAATTTTCTGTTATAGAAACCAATCTTTTTACTCTGCTAAGGTATGAAAATTGAAATTCTTTTTTTGAAAACAGTTGAATAGGAAATAAAGACAAATGACAGTTCCTCTCAGATCTTTAAAGTTTATCCAAAGTAATTTTATCAAATTCCATCAAAGATCAAGAGATGAAGAGATTTGCATAGAGTTCCCATTTGTTGCATCGAATAACAGGAAGTTAATATCTTGTTACAATTTGTGACAGTAAAATGGGGAAGGAAGGATATTAAAGTAGATTTCATGCTACTGACATAATAAAGCATGTGAAGTTTCTTCTGCAGTTTTTTTCCAGAACAGATATAAATAAACCTGATTAAATTCAGTGGGACTAATACCTAGAAAAGTTGATGTGATTGTTGATAAGTAGTGTTAAAAAGGTTAAGAAATGCTTTTCAGGGAGATGGGATAGTCACTGTTCTAGCCAGAATTCGGGATTTTATTTTGCAAGACTCTATTTCAAAGGATGCATTAGTTACATGGAATCAAGATTCTACTATATATATATACGCAAGTCTTCCAATTGTTCTGCTGTCCATAGATAAAATCAAAGATAACAAAGGGTGGTGGCCCTCGACAATATTAAAGTTTACTTATTGAAATGATTACATGGTAGAAATCATTACGAAATATTTATCGCAAAAGCTGGGACTTATTATAATATAAGCTATATCTAAAGTTTAGCAAGGTGCTATAATTACATTTTTCTTATTTTTTTCTTCTCTCTCCTAGAATTTTTAAAATGTTTATACTAATATGTCTATGCTTCTATCTGCACTTTTCTTCAAGTATTTTATCTAAGATTCATGCTGTTCACAATAATTACCCTATAACTTTTAATACATTTTTTCATGAATAATCAATTTTGTGTAGGCTTTTTCCCAATATGCTTTTCTTGAATTTGAACATTTCACCGTGAGATTTAGAGAGATTATATTTTTCAATGATGGCTAAATTAATGTAGTGATAATAAATCTGAAATTCTTACTTATTTCTATTCTAGAGTAATAATACAAAGAATAAATGCTAGTTATAACAGAGTGTTACTTGACCAAAATAAACAAATGAACATTAGACTGAAGGTCGATCTATACCCAGCAATTTCCCAAACTGGTTTCTTTCAGATATCTTGAAACTACACTTTCTAGGATTTTCAAAATATTTGAAAAGTGTTACATCAGCAAACCATAATCTACACTTTCTGGAACCAGCTCTCCAAGCTGCAGCTGTCATGTCCGAACCACAAATATCAGGATAATCCATACATAATATTAAAGGATTTCTGCAACCATCAAATGGTTGCCTGGATTTTTGCAGCCAAAATAACATGATTCTACTCCAGCAATTCAAGTAGTGATACCTTCCAGACATCAAGCACTGAAGTGTGTTCTTCAATGAACATTGGCGAAATTCATAGTTTTTTAGAACTTCTGTAAAAGTGTTATGATTATCTAAGTTGACTATTTAAGATGTCATTAGTACAAGGTGTAATATTTAGTCAGGTTTTTGATCAATAGAATCGTTACCTTGAGATATGTAAACTTATATGATTCCAGATGGAGTTGGTCAATGGGACTGCAGCCCAGGAATTCATTTTGCTGGGATTTGGAATGGATCAGCAAAAACGCTTCTTATTGCTTGTATTCTTGATTATACTTTATGTTCTAACATTGGTTGAAAACAGCACCATTATAACCCTGGTCAGTCGATATGCCCATCTGGGCCAAGTTCCCATGTACATCCTTCTGAGAAACTTTTCCTGGCTGGAAATGTGCTATGTAACCACCACGATTCCCCGTATGCTTTTTGATCTTGTGACCCATAACCAGGTTATCTCTTTCCATGCTTGTTTCCTCCAGTTCTATCTCTTGTTCTCTCTTGGCACCACTGAATTCTTCTTCCTTTCAGCCATGGCTTTAGATCGATACCTAGCCATCTGCCACCCATTACGGTACCAGAACATCATGTCTCCACATTCCTGTTATATTCTGGTAACCATTTGTTGGATCCTTGGTTTCTTGGGGTACATCACACCTGTTGTTTTGATCTCTAAGTTATCCTTCTGTGGACCCAACATTATTGACCATTTTCTGTGTGACCTTGTTCCGCTGCTATCTGTAGCTTGTCCTCCACTTGGAAAAGCTCCATTGATTTGTCAAATTATTGTGCACATTCTGTTTTTAAGCAATGTATTATTTGTTATGCTATCCTATGGCACTGTGATTTATACTTTGATGAAATCTCCCAGTAAAGGAAATTCTAGGAAGGGCTTCAACACTATATCTATGCACCTTTTGGTGGTGACAATTTTCTACAGCACTGTAGGAGCCATGTATGTAATTCCAGTTGGAGAAAGTTATTTAAAAATTAATAAGACAATAACACTCTTCTATACTGCCATTATACCTTTTCTCAACCCCCTGATCTACTGTCTGAGGAATGATCAAGTAAAGGAGGCACTACATAAATTATTAGCAGAAATATCAGGGTTGATTAAGACACCTATCACAGTATAAATGATGTCAGTCTCTCCTGCTGGTATAACATATATGTATGTGCTGTAGCCCTGAATGTATACAATTCTCTCCTTGTTTTTCTTCTACATTGACTCATGCAAAAATCAACAAAAAACCCTACATTTTCCTTGAACAGTTGGTTCCAAAGAAATGACTTATTACTTGGCTAATGGTTGGCTCTGAAGATAGACTCTAAATAAATCACTCCGCTCTAATTTCAACGCTTCTTACCTTGAGGTAATGCAGTGTGAGAATAATTTTATTTGAAAAGGAAAATTGGTCTAGACAGAACATCTCAAATATTAAAATAATACAAGAAAAATATAAACCATCATCATTGTCATTATTAAGTTCTGAAAATTTGAAGGACTAAATGCAAAGAGGATAAGAGCCAACAGTGAATCTGGGCTAGCATATTACACAATATGGAGCCATCAATGAGAAATGAGCACCTGACTGCACATGGGTACAACAAGATGCAGAGTCACCCTGAATAAATAGAACTATCCAGTGGCTTCTGCCCTTTGCAATTGTGGTGACACTCAGACAATAACACATATGTATACCTGTCCTTTGTGTCCTGATCAGTACACATTTAAAGACCTCATGGCAGTGTGAGAGAACACAATTAATGTTGCTAAAGTCTGGCAAGATCTGCTTAATTTGTATATATTTTAAATTTTGTGTAATATAACGTGCTTTATTTTAATTGTGATGCATCTGACCCAAATAAACCAACAAACCATTGAGAAAACTTTTTTTCTGATCTAAACCCCCTTTCCCTTTCTTTAGCATCTTTAATGGATTCTCTCAATATTCATACATATTCATGTAAAATCATGTCAGTGAAAGTTGTTCCTTATTTGTGAACATATGTATCTGGATAAGCAACATCTCACAAGATAAATTACAATAGCCAAGTTCATGTTTAAATCACATTACTTTCAATGTTCTAAGGACATTCTTACAACATCATACTGGTGGGAAGAAAAAAAATGGATGTCCTCTTGGTTTTAAGCTTGATTTCTCATGATTTCATGGATAAGTGTTTTTGGCAAGAGCATAGAAGAAATGTACCATTACTTTTTTGCAATTTAAAAAAAAAATTTCTCAGTCTAGTCTACCTTTGGGATCCCTAGACTGGGATTTCATAAGAAGTGTGTTGGCACAGTGGTTAGAGTGCAGAACTGCAGGCTACTTCTACTGCCTGCCAGCTGCCTGCAATTGGCAGATTGAATCTCACTAGGCTCAAGGTTGACTTGGAAAGAAAGGAAAGTGTGTCAAAACTGTCGTGATTTTTTAAAATTTTCTGCTAAAAATAAAAGAGCGCCCTAAGGAGAATTTTTTTTTGAAGAAGACAAGAAGATAGAAGAGAGGGATTAAGCTGTGAGGACAGTGTGTTTTAAACTGTTAAATTAAATCAGGGCTACTTTACTGTAATTTTAATAAGATACAAATTTTAACTGGACTGGACTCGTGGGAATAAATTGAGAAAGATTCATTCTAATTTTAAATATTGGACTATTTTTCCCTTTCCCCTTTTTGCTTTTTATATGTTAATCTATACATTTTAAAAGTGAAATTCTTTGAAACAATATATCAAAGAAGAGAAAGCAAAAGAACAGTGCCACCTAAATGCTACAGGAAACTGGAGAAATCAGAATCTGTGGGAAAGGAAGAGAATTTTTTTTTTGACTACAGGCTGTTTAGACTTAAGAGAAAGAGACAGAGAGCTGAGTGCTGAACTTTTGTTTAAACAGGTGCAGCTCTTGTAAAACAATCTAAGCATCTGGGAATTGAAGAATAAAGAGGGGAAGATTATTTTGACTCTGTATTTTACTTTGTTTTGATATCTTGGTTTGCCCTTTTGGACACTAGAAGGTGGCTTGGACTTGCTTTGTGAATTTTACCTAATAATTGGATAACTGCTGATCATTTTATTTTTGTTCTGTTCTTTGCTTCTGACACTGCCTTTTGTTTTTTCACTTTTTATTTTTACTCCTTTATCCCAGTTTCTTTTTGGGGGATACTCTTTTGTCATTTTTTAAAATATGTCTATTGCCTGGGGTATTTTTTTTTTTGGATTAATTTTTATTTTTATTTTTTATTTTTATTTTTTTTATTATTCTTTTCTTCTTTTTTGTATGGTTCCTTGGTAGTTCCTCTGTGGATTTTGTATTCTTGATCCCTCCATTTTTATATTTTATATTAAACTTTTATTTTTCTTCTTTTTGGCCCTGAGGGTATGATTTTTCTCAAAATTGGATTAAGATAGAGAAGAACCTGAATAAAGCTGGGCTTGGATCAATTGGCAGATACTCCCTGTTTGGGATTACAGCTGTCTGAGATTAGGAAGACAGTTACACTGGTATCTTCAATTTCTACCTCCCCTTCCCTAAGCCCAGAGGGTTAATGATCAGTACAAGAAATGCTACAACAGGAAAAAGAAAAGGAAAAGGAAAAAGAAAAGGAAATCTCAATGCAAGAATTAAAGATAATGGTGCAAGCAGTACAAAATCAAGGGAAGCAAATGGAAGATAAAATGGAAAAAGTGAAAGAGAAAATAGAGAATATACAACAGATGATGATGAAGAATGAAAAAAGGATGCAAAAAATAGAAGAAAGAGCAGATCGGACAGAGAAAAAAGTAGGAGAAATAGATTACAGATTGACAGTAGCAGAACAAGACAAGGGAAAGACAATGATCTCATTGGAAATGGACAGAGCTGATTTTTATCTAAGATTTCAAAATGTGGAGGAGGAAAAAGGAGAAAATCTGGCAAAGAGATACTGGCAGGAGCTATGGAAGTACCAAAAGAAAGAATGATGGATGGAATTGATGAAATATTTAGAGTATATACCAGATATGCAATGAGAAACAAATTACCCAGAGAAGTACATGTGAGATTTACTAAGAAGGCAATTAGAGCAGAAATATTACAAAGAGCAAGGGATGACCCATTGAAATATAAAGGGAAAGTGGTTACGGTTTTAAAACAAGTACCAAGAAGTGTGAGAGATTTGAGAAGAGAGTATCAGTTCCTGATAAAGATTCTAATTAAGAAAGGAGTGAATTACAGATGGTTGTTTCCAGAAGGCTTGATGGTCTATTGGCAAGAACAAAGACATATATCGGATTCAATAGAAAAAGCAGAGCAATTCTATGATGAATATTTCAGAGAAAAGAAGAAAAGAGAACAAGAGATGGGGAAATAATTAAATATCGGGAGGAGATGGCTGAAAAAAGAGACAGAGGAAAAAGATATGAAAGGGCGCAAGAAAAAGGGGCAACAGGTGGAAGGGTGGAAGCAAAAGAGCAAAGAATGATGAAAGCAATAAATCTTACCTATAAAGTATAAATAATGGAAGAAAAGAAATTAATATCAATAAATATAAATGGATTGAATTGAGCCATTAGGAGAAAAGGACTTTTAACAAATTAGAAATTAAAATTAGACATAATTTGCTTACAAGAGATACATATTAAAAAACAGCATGTTCAAGTTTTTGGACTACCCCAGAATCGGTAATTTATATACTTTATTGGCACAGCAAAGCAAAAAGAGGGGTAGCACTATATATTAAAAATACAGTAAAAGCTAAACTAATCTTCACAGATGAAGATGGGAGGATATTGATGGTGGAGATAATAGAGAATAATCAAAATATATTCTTAATAGCAATATGCACCAAATGATAAGCAAGAGGAGTTTGTGATAAGGACTGACTGGGCATGGAGGGGAGGGGTGGGCAAAGAGGGGCAGGGGCAGCCAGCAGTGCAATTTGCTGGAACTGTACAGAAACATACCAACTGGTCCTATAGAACCAGACAGAACTGCCTGGCTATAGTAAAGAAATAACATATTTGACTATACATGTACTAACAGCAGCAGAATTGGAATATGATAATATATATATTCCAGGAGACTTCAGTACAACATTGGATATAGAATTGGACTATAAAACACAGAAGATAAATTTAAAAAGCAGAATAATATTGCCAAAATCTTTCTTTAAGATGGCAGAGGAATTAGCAATTCGGGATATATGGAGAGAAATGAACATTAAGAATAGACAACATACATTTTACTCAAACAGACATTTGCCATAATCAAGAACTGATAGGATCTGGATGTCAACAGAATTAATCTCAAATATACAAGTAATAAACATTGAAACAAGTACTTGAGCAGACCACAACCTAATATGGGTCAAGTGGAAGGGATAAAAGAAAAGGACAGGATGAACTTTGAATAATTTAATCTTGAAGGAAAAGGAATTCATAAAAAGATATGGAAAGAGAATTGGCCTTCTTCAAAGAAAATAAAAAAGAGGAAACTTCACTACAAAATGTCTGGGACACAATGAAGGCTTATATCAGAGGATTCACTATAACCTATACAAGAAGAAAAAATAAAAAGAGAAACAAGCTCAAAAGATATTAGAAGAGGACTACACAAAATTTGAAAGAGAACTACAAAAACACCTATAACAAAGAATGTTAAAACCAAATGGACATAGTTAAGCACAAGCTGGGACTAATGGAAAAAGAACTGGCACAAAAAATTAAAAGAGCTAAACAAAACTTTTTTGAAAATGCAAATAAACCAGGAAGATGGTTAGCATATAAACTGAAAAAAGAGAGGAACAGAAAAGGATAGTACAATTAATAGATGATAATGGAATTGTTTTTTTATGGGAACAAAGAAAAGAAAAAAAATAGTACAAAAGTACTATGAGAGATTATATGATCAAGAGATAATTGCAGAAGAAAAAGTTAAATGATATTTGCAAGAAGCAGAATTATGTAAAATATCAGAAGAAATTAAGTCAATGTTAGAAGGGAAAATAACAATGATAGAATTGACAGAAACAATAAATAGGCAAAACACTGGGAAAGCTCCTGGCCCAGAGGGATTACCAGCGGAACTATATAAAATATTACAGGAACCACTTTATACATACAGATCAAAATGGCTTCTTGCCTAAGAGACAAATTAAAGATAACGTGAGGACAATACTGAATACACTGGAATATTATGAAGCACATCCAGAGAAGCAAATGGAGTTGGTTTTTCTAGATGCACAGAAAGTGTTTGATAACAAGTGTTTGATAACATGAACTGGCAATTTATGTTGGTGCAGGAGGAAAGATTGTTGAGGAAAGATTTGTGAAAATGATTGAGACAATATACTATAAACAATTAGCAAAAATTATGATAAATGGGGATTTGACTGGGAATATCTATATCAAGAAAGGAATTAGGCAAGGATGTCCCCTGTCATCACTGTTATTTGCACTGACTTTGGAAGTATTAAATAGAAATATTAGAAAAAACAAGAAAATAAAGGGTATAAAGATAAAAAAGAAGAGTACGAATTACAGACATTTGCAGATGATCTGTTTTTTATATTGGAAGAACTCTACCTGTTCAAATAGCTACGCTCCCATCAACTCAACAGTGGCATTCCTCTCTGGGGCCTAGCTCAGACTCCTGAAAATCTTGTTGCTGCTGTTTTTGCTATTATTACTGCTAACTCTGTTACCATTTTACTTTGCATTTTCTTGTTTATGGTTAATGGTATTTCTGCTCAAAATGACACTTCTGTGGTTCATCTTAACCCTAATTTGTGGGTTTGTCATGCCCAATACATGTTTATGACTCATGGCACCAATATTACTTTATACTATGAGCCCCCAATGGCATTTGGTCAAATTTTTTTTACCTCTAACTTGATCATGTCTTCTACATTTATTGTCTCACAACTACAATCTATTTCACACTCCTGGCTATTTTCTATACCCCCTATGCAATTGAATTCTGTACGTTGGCGTTACTTGAGAGTTAGTCAATTTACAAGGGGTCTGTGTTTCTGTTGTCATGCTAAACACACTTGGCTTCATAATTGGTCTGATTATGATGCTGCTCAGCACATATTAAAAAAGCTAGGGAATTATAGTTATTGTTCTGACTACTATTGGTTGTCAGGTACCTTTAATTCTTCTTTGCATGGAATTAATATAGCTCCTGATATGTATCCTGATAATTTTCCTATTTTTAATGCCTCTGATCAATCTAATACAGGATTGATATGCGCTGGTTGGCAGCTTAAGGATCCCAATATGTGGTTCTTTTTGGATAAATATGCTACTAATGTTCATCCTCAGAATTAGCAATGTGCAACTATAGGTTATTTTATTCTACCAGTTCAAATAGGTATGCTCCCATCAACTTGACAGCGGCGTTCCTCTCTGGGGCCTACATGTAATGATGAAGTCATTATTGACACACAATTGTCTTCTGGTTCTACATTTGGCCATGCATTGGCAGGGGCCGTTACAGGAGTCCTTACTCTAGGCTCTTATCCTGGCATAATTGCTCAAGAAAACAGACGATCTATTCTTGGTCTCACCTGCAGACTTGAAAAATCCATCAATGCTACCGCTGCTATTATTCGTGATTTGCAGCATGAAATAGAAGACTTAAATCAAGATGTCTTACAGCAGCATTTTGCCATAGACTAACTTTTAGCCCATCAGGGAGGGTTCTGTACATTAGTTGGACACTGTGGATGTGCTGTGCATTTTCATTCATTGAATAAAACTATTGAGGATGAGCTTGCCAATTTACAATCATACATTCAAAATAATATCCATGCTCATTACTCACCTTTTGAGTGGTTAACCAATTGGCTCCCTGGTTGGTCTTGGCTCAGACAGTTTTTCTTTTATGCTATAATTATTATTATTGTACTAATTACAACTTGTTGTTTTATTCAATGTATTCCATATTTATTTGCATTGTTTCATCCTGCTTCCCCCTCTCTTAATCCTCTACAACTGCGATACATTCATAAATCTTTGAATCCTCCATTTAAAATAAAAAACGAGGATATGTAGAGTTGTAATTGCAGGAATGTTCCAATCTCAGATGGCAAACCTCAGATAAAGAATGTTTCCAAGCAAATACAACTCAGGTAAACAAAGTCACTACTCTAAAGGAGGATTAGAGAGAGGAAGTAAACATATGTTAGACTTTAACTAATTGTATTAATTACTGTGCTAAACAGTAACGAAAGTTAAGCAGTAACCAAAAGTTAACCAATGATGGAGGATAATTAAAAATGTGTATAAATGCAAGACTAGACTCCAATAAAGTTCATCATGATTCAGTTGTTCATGATCAAACAACTCGACTGCCTCGTCATTACAACACAAAAGTCAACTGGACTTTGTTTTTTTCCTTGAGGAAGAAGTTTCGCTTTTCATCCAAGAAGTTTCTTCAGTTTTCTGAAGAAGAAAACTTCTGATGAGAAGTAAAATGTCTTCACTAGGTTGTCTAGCTCTAAAATTTCAAGTCTGATTGGCATAAGGTATTCTGCAACAAGTAGAGGAGTGGAGAACTCTTCTTGTGAAATATTTCTGGACTTTCTCAACTGTTTTAATATCAGATACGTAATGCGGGTTCCAGACCAATGAGCTGTATTCAAGTATCAGTCTAGCAAATGTTTTGTATGCTCTAGTTAATAGTGTGATATTGCAGGAGTAAAAGCTATGCAGGATTAGGTTAACAATTCTTAATGCTTTTTTGGCTACATAGTTACAGTGGACTCTAGCACTTAGATCATTAGAGATGAGTATTCCAAGGTCCTTGACAGAGTTTGGAACATCAACAAGGTCTTGACTATTCAGTCTTGTATTTTATTTTCTGATTTTTATTTTTTTTTTGCCAATATGTAAGACAGAGCATTTATTTGTTGGGATTTGAAGTTGCCATTTGTTTGACCATTCTGACACATAGTCGAGGTCTTTTTGAAGGGTAGCAGTATTGTGGTATTTAATAGCTTAACATCATCAGTGAAAAGAACACAGTTGCTCTTAATATGATCACAGAGGTCATTAATGTAGAGTATGAAGAGAGTTGGTCCTAGAACACTGCCTTGGGGGACACCACTGTTGGCAGGTACAGGATTTGATGGGACACTCCCAATTTTGACCATTTATTGTCTGTTTGACAGGAATGCTTCTACCCAGTTATGCAGGTGTCCAGAGATACCATAAGATTTTAGTTTTAGGAGTAGTTTGTCGTGTACTACTGAATCAAAGGCTTTACAGAAGTCTATGTAGATTGTGTCTATTGCTTTGCCCTGATCGAGTTGTGTCGTCGTGTACTACTGAATCAAAGGCTTTACAGAAGTCTATGTAGATTGGGTCTATTGCTTTGCCCTGATCGAGTTGTGTTGTCCATAAGTTTTTGCAGTGTAAGAGTTGCAGATTACAAGATAGTCTTTTTCTGAAACCAAATTTTTTATTGGAGAGTAGGTTGTTTGTCTCTAAGTGGAGGATGATGGATTGGTTAATAATTGATTCCATGACTTTACAGATGACACAGCATAAGGAGATTGGTCTGTAATTTTCAACAAGGCTGGTGTTGTGTCTATAGAACTGGCTGGAGTTCCCAACCATGTCCGCCATTCGAGCGGGAGCGCTGACCACTCCCATTGGCTGATACCGTTTGACAGCCGGCTATAAAAGGGAGCTGTCAAACGGTATCAGCTGTTGCCACCAGCTGATCTGCTGAGTTAGCCTGGCAGATGCGGCAACCCTTTATTCAGCCGAATAAAACCTTTTAAACGAACGCTCTGGCTCAGCCTCGTATCTCCGCCGCTCTACAACACTGGCGACAAGGGCGGGATACAATAAGAGGCTACCAGACGTCCGATCGCAGAGCTGGTCACTGAAAAAAGAGCGAAGCCACCGGGCGCTGAAGCTGCAGCCGCCGACGCTCACCATTTAAAGCCTCCTCAGCCGAGGAGACAGACGCCGCCTGACAGGCGCAGCCGCAAAACGCTCTTCTAAGAGCGCGATTTTCGAAGCCACAGCAGCTGAGGTGACAGGCACTGCCGCCTCAAGATGAACACCAACCAGACATTCCCACCTTTCAAGCCAGCCAAGGAAATGTGGGAGTCATACAAAAACCGGTTCATCTACTTCCTCGACGCTATTGACCTAACAGACGCTGCTGAGCACAGGAAAAAATCCTTCTTCCTCAGTTACTGTGGGGCTGCGGTTTTTGACACCGCTACAGCACTAGTTGCCCCTCGCTCTGTAAGAAACATCCCTTGGGAAGAGCTCCAAGAGATTCTTTCCAATCACTACTCACCTAAACCCTCCCAGATAGCTAGGAGGCATGCCTTCAGAACCAGAAGGCAGGCTGAGGGGGAGTCAATTAGTGAGTATATGGCAGCTCTGAGGTCAGCTGCCTTACAGTGTAGGTTCAGAGACTACCTAGAAGACATGCTATTGGATCAGATTGTCTGTGGGGTTAGGGACCTTAGGCTTCAAAGATGCTTGCTAGCCACAAAAGACTTAACCCTAGCCTTAGCTATAGAAGAAGCCCAAGCTGCTGAGCTCTCTGCTCAATCAGCGGCTGAGATTCAAGGAACTCCTATCAGACCTAGCAGCTCCACTATTCACTCAGAGGAAGTTTCCCTTGAAGAAGACCCCATAGGCACAACAGACATAAACCGCCTTAGGCAACAAAAGCCCCCACAGGAAGGAGCAGGGCAAAGAAACAACTTCACCCCCAAGCAACCTCCCATTTGCCTGGCTGTGGGGGTTCCCACCCTAGAGCATCCTGCAGGTTCAGGAATGCCATTTGTCTAAACTGTCAGAAGAAAGGCCACCTAGCTAGAGTCTGCCAAGCAGGGCGAACCTTCCCTCAGAGACCTCAACCTACTGCTAATTTCCAAAGGCAAGTGGAAGACTGCTATACTTGCTACCACGCAGACCACACTTCCAAAACCTCTAACAAAATAAGTATTTTTGTTTTCTTAGAAGGTAAGCCTTGCAGAATGGAGGTGGACACGGGATCTGCACTTTCAATCATCTCCTGGGAGACCCTGAAGAAGATTCACCCCAGAATTTCAAAAAAGAAGCTGCAGAAATGCCACCTGACCCTGCGGGACTACCAGGGCAAGAACATCCCTGTCCTCGGGAAAGGCAAGTTTTTAGTTCAGTTCCAAGGTTTTAAAGGCCATTTGCCTTTGGTGGTTGTTAATGGTGCCCTCCCCAGTCTGCTGGGACTAGATTGGTTCCCTTCCCTTGGCCTTAGCATAACTGGAATCCATGCTGTCTCAACCTCTGAAGTAGACACCCTATTCACAGACTATTCTGATGTCTTTAGCAATGAGTTGGGCTGCTATTCGCCTCAAGCCGCGCAGAGTACCCTTTGCTATCCGTCCAAAATTAGATTTAGAATTAGATAAGTTACTAAAGCAAGGGGTATTAGAGCCAACTGATTTTGCCAAATGGGAGACCCCCATAGTCACCCCACTCAAAAAAGATGGCAGCGTGAGAATCTGCGCTGATTACAAGACCACCCTCAATCGTTTTCTGCAGGTCAGCGCATACCCTGTCCCTGTTATCCAACACCTATTACACACTTTCGAACCCGGCACCATCTTTGCCAAATTAGATATGTCCCAGGCATACCAACAGTTCCCTGTTGATGATCAGACAGCTGAGCTGCAAACCATAGTCACTCATAGGGGGGCATTCAAATGCAAGCGCCTCCAATTTGGTGTAAGTGTAGCCCCAGGTATTTTCCAGTCCCTCATGGAAAGGATTCTCCAAGGTCTCCCAGGGGTTGTCCCTTACTTCGATGACATTTTAGTTTCAGCAGTTAACAAACCTCAGCTCATACAAAGGGTCAGAGCAGTCCTAGACAGGTTCAGGCAGCATGGCCTCAAACTCAAAGGGGAGAAGTGCACCATCGCCACTAAGCAAGTGGACTTTCTGGGGTACAGGATTGATGCCTCTGGCATTCACCCAATTGAATCCAAAGTAAGGGCTATCCACGAGGCACCCACACCAATCAACAAGACGGAGCTCCAAGCCTTTCTGGGGCTGCTGAACTTTTACGCTTCATTTCTTCCTCATAAGGCATCCATTTCAGAGCCCTTACACAGACTGTTAGACAAAGAATCCCCCTGGCATTGGGGACCCAGGGAAGCCCACGCTTTCAAATCAGTCAAATCCTTACTTACATCTGATGCAGTTTTAATCCAATTTAATCAACAACTCCCCCTGGTCCTGGCTGCTGATGCATCCCCTTTTGGTATTGGGGCAGTTCTGAGCCACAGGCTCCCAAATGGTTCTGAGGCACCAATTGCCTTCTTCTCTAGGACTTTCTCTGCTGCAGAAAGAAACTACTATTGATGAATTCCTATTTGGGCACCACTTTGAACTCATAACTGACCATAAACCACTCCTGGGGCTTTTGTCAGGGGACAAGCAAACCCCACAGGTGCTATCACCTAGGATGACCAGGTGGACCTTGTTCCTGGCCGCTTACTCATTTAAATTAGTGCATCGCCCTGGATGCCCGGGTGGCCCTCGTGAAGGACCTTTAGGATGGGTACACGGAGAGTGGCTGGGATGACCACCCTTGACCCCCACAACAGACAACCCTGTAGGCTTGACAATTCTTGCTTGCGGATTTTGAAAGGAGTGAAATCAGAAGTGTATTGTGTTTCAGGCCACCCCCTTCCCGCCCAGTCCAGAACCTGGGCAATTACCCTGTCTTTTTTTGAGTGCGTTGCAATGTCTTCAACTGTAACAGGCAGTTTAAGTTCATTTACTTCAAAAATGGCATGAATGGGTGCTGGGTCTTCGACTGGAACTGGCAGCGGGCAGCGACTAAGGGCATCTGCGTGACTTAAGTTTTTTCCAGGGCGATGCACTACGTTTGGTGGCCAGGCATGGATGCCCAAATCTCCAGCTGGGTAAGCTCGTGCCAACCTTGCCAATCTACGAGGCCTGCCCCACCAGCAGCCACCCCCACCAGGTGGGAAAGTGCTGGGGGACCTTGGTCTCGCCTGCACAACCAGGTCCGTCGTTCGAGCGGGAGCGCCGACCGCTCCCATTGGCTGATACCGTTTGACAGCCGGCTATAAAAGGGAGCTGTCAAACGGTATCAGCTGTTGCCGCCAGCTGATCTGCCGAGTTAGCCTGGCAGACGCGGCAACCCTTTATTCAGCCGAATAAAGGCTTTTAAATGAACGCTCTGGCTCAGCCTCGTATCTCCGCCGCTCTACAACAGCTGGGGTCTCCCTTTTTGAAAATGGGGATGACTGTGACTAATGTCCATAGGTTTGACAAGGATCTGGTCCTGAAGGATTTTTCAAAGATTATGCTTAGAGGTTCGGCTATGGCAGCTTTTTTAAGAAGTAGGCACATATTCCATCCATTCCAATAGATAGAGATGGTTTTAGATTGCATAGTACTTTTTCAACATAGTCTTCTGTAAAATCAATATGTATGAAATCATTGTAATTGTCTGTGGTTTGACTAGGAAATATTGGGCATGATCCATTGCTATTTACAAATACTGAGCCAAAGAATGTGTTAAAGAGGTTAGCTTTAATGGTTTCTAGGTTCTGCATTGGATTTTGCAAATAATTTTGGGTCATGTAAAGATAATGAGTGCATTATGAATTTTAATTTGAAAGTTGATTTAGACTTAAAATAACATTATTGTCACTTTAAACGTACACTCGGCATACATTAAAATGAAATTTTGGTTGCATACAGCTCTAAAAGGGTCACCACCTCCAATATACACTACCTAAACATGACAAATAAATAAATAAAATTATGCAAACACCTACATATATGGCACAGAGAAATAACACAGTCTTGTTTAAATGTATGTTTTCAAATAAAATACCTGAGAAAGTCTAATTCCCTTTGGAAAAGCACCTTTGAGAAAAGCACCAATCATGACTTGGATGATTGAGAATTCCCATAGACGCTCTTTGCCTGATTGGTCCTGCAGGGAAATGACCATGTCAGACACTCGGAAGGAAACTGTTCCGCCTGAATCATGAAGAAGTCCTTGGGCAGAATCTTCCCAAGGGGAAAAGATGTCTCATATCCTACTGAGGTATAAGATGCGAGTGTCTTTGGAGAATCAGGACTTTCCATGCATTCAGTCTCTGTTCCTTTGTCCTGGAGTGCAACAGTCTCTGATCACAGATATTGTGGAAGGACAGAAAAGGATGGAGGATTTAGTCTATTATTTCTAA
>NW_020770488.1:0-22539 GCF_900518735.1 Pseudonaja textilis
AGAAAAAGAAAGAAGGAAAGAAAGAAAAAGAAAGGAAGGAAGGAGAGGGGGAAGAAAAGGGGAGAGAGGGAAGGAAGGGGAAGAGAGGAAAGGAATGAAGGAAGACAGATGGAAGGAAGGAAAGGAAGGAAGGAAGGAAGGAAATGGAAAGACAGAAATGGAGGGAGGGAGGGAGGGAGGGAGGGAGGGAGGGAAGGAGGGAAGGAAGGAAGGAAGGAAGGAAGGAAGGAAAAGAAAACCATGAATCATATTTATAGGAATCTCTGGAGGAGGGAAGAGACTATATTCGAAATTCTATCCTTTTACAATTTTAACCCTAACTGAATTTTTATCCCTTGTTTGATTTATTGGTTATGCAGAGCCCCCCTGTCTGAGAGAGACAGGTGGTTTAGAAATGCACAATATAAAGAAGAGGCCAAGAAGCAGAGACCCAACAGCAAAAAGACACAAATTTGTGGGGTTTTTTCTGTATCACTGTATCACAGCAAAGCAAGGGGGAAGGGCAGGGAATATGTACCTTTACCCACCTCTGGGCACAATCCTTTGCACTATTCCCAGGGACCCTGCTGCCCAAAGAGGACAGGGAGGGGGGCAGACAGGGTCACACCCCATTGCTGTATAGGGGAGCCCCCAATTTGCTGCAACCCCCCCACCCCCAGCCTGTTGGATCCCAGGCAGCAGCCAAGGCTGTTGGATTAGATGGTCAGAAGCAGCCATGGTGGGAGCCCCCCAGAAGGGAGCAAAAGACAACCGGCCTCTTCAGCGACCCTCCAAACTTACAGGCAGTCCTCGACTTACGACCACAAGGGAGGCCCAATTCTCGTTGCCAAGCGAGGCATTTCAGCGAATCCCGCCCTCCCCTCGTTTTACGACCTTTCTGCCCACCATCCCAGTATGTGCCGTGAAGCGAGTCGCACGGTCGTTAAGTGAGTCCACGGACTTTGCCGCGGTCAGAAAAGGTGGCCCCAAAAGGGTGGAAATCCCCTAATCTCGGGGAGAGGCACTGCGAGCGACCGTCGTAAAGTCGAGCCAGTTGCCCAGCACGTTTTGATCCCGCGACGGTCGTTAAGTGTGACAAATGGTTCCCCAAGTCCCTTTCCCAGGGCCGTGGTGACTTTGAACGGACACTAAATGAACGGTCGTAAGTCGAGGATTAGCTGCCTAGCCATGTTTCTAAAGCTTGGCCCCTTTAAGGGAGGGGGTGGACTACAACTCCCAGAATTCCCCAGCCAGCAAAGCTGGCTGGGGAATTCTGGGAGTTGAAGTCCTCCCCTCTTAAAAGGGCCAGGTTTGATTTTTGGGGGGGCTGAAACTTGAACGCCCCATCGGATTCCCACTGAGATAGACTGCCCCTGCTTGGGGAGGCTCTCCTCCTCCTCCTCCCTTCCTCACCTTCCCTTTGGCGCAGGTGACGGAGCGCAGCGCCCCGAAGAAGATGGGCAGCAGAGCCATGACCACCAGGCTGCCGTAGGCCAGCGCCATGCCTTCCGGGGTGGCCGGGGGTCGCGTGCCGGCCCCCGCGGGGGCTTCGGCCGCCCCGCTGCCGTTGTGCGCCTCGGCCTGCTCCATCGCCGAACACAGTCCGCACTTCCGACCCGGCAGAGGCGGCCCCCGCAAGCGCCCAGGGACACGTTCCCTTACCCGGGCGGAAGTGGCCCGCGGCGCATGCGCCGGCGTCGCCACACCGCACCGGCACGCCCCCTAGAAACGACGGCGGCCTGGCCCGTTGCTAGGCAGCCGCCACCGCCGGGCCGAGTTGAGTAAAACGAGGACACCTTCGCCCCCGTCGCCGCTATGGGGACCCTCGGCTGTGTCGCCCCGGGACTCGGCAGCGGGGCCCTGAAGCTACGGGCCCCTTTCCTCCCGCTGTCCCCTTCACTCCCCAGACGGTGCATTCCCACGTAAAGATGGCGAGACACGTGTCAGGAGTTGCTGATGTTGGTATAATGACTAATGACTGCCCTGAATACTTCTTGTGATTATTGCTGTGTTCCCGCTATTTTGAAGCAATTATTACTTCTATAATTTCTGTGATTATTGTTGCTGTTACTGCGGTTATTATTGCTCTTATTGCTGCAATTATTGGTATTGCTGCTGCGGTTCTTATTGCTATTAGTGCAGTTGTTATTTTTACTGCTGCTGCAATTGTTGCTCTTTGCTGCTGCGATTATTATTGCTATTGTTGCGGTTATTTCCATTATTGCTGCCATGATTGCGATCCCCTAGTGATTGGTCCAAGCCATCCAGCCAGCTTTCTTGCCAAAAGCTAAACTAGAACTCACCGTCTCCAGGTGGTTGTTCCAAAGTTACCCATCTGGTTTTCCTGCCTAAGGTGGGACTAGAACTCACCATCTCCTAGTGATTGGCCCAAAGTAACCCAATCAGCTTTCATGCTTAAGATGGGACTAGAACTCCCAGTCACCTGGTGAATGTTCAAAAGTTATTTCCCCGGCTTTCTTGCTCACTCACCGTCTCCTGGAGACTTGTCACCCTGACTAAGGGAGGACTAGAATTCACCATTTCCTGGTGATTGTCCCAAAGTCACCTAGTTGGCTTTCTTGCCAAAAGCAAAACTAGAACTTACCATCCCCTGGGGGTTGACTCAAAGTCCCCCAGCCAGCTTTCATACTTAAGGCAGGATTAGAACTCTAAGTCACCTGGTGACTGGTCATAATTTACCTACCCAGCTTTCTTGCCAAAGGCAGGACTAGATGTAGCATTTCCTGGTGAGTAGCCCATTCACCCAGCCGGCTTTCATGCCTAAGATAACAGATCACAAATCATCAGAATAGGAAGGGACCTTATAGGTCACCTAGTCCAACCCCCTGCCCAAGCTGGAAACCATTTCTGATAAATGGCAGTCCAATCTCTTCTTGAAAGTCTCAAGTGATGACACTTGAGGCGGGGCTAGAACTCATCTAAAAATGTTAAATCAAGGCAACTGGCCCAAAGTTTATTAAACTGAGACGTTTGGTTACTCATCCAAGTAACTGCAGTCAAAATGAAAATACTTGGATGAGTAACGAAATGTCTCCGTTTAATAAACTTCGGAGCAGTTGCCTTGATTTAATCTTTTTAGATATTTTTGGCCTAGATGATTGAGTCTTCATATACATATAGACTAGAACTCGTGTTCTAGTCTGATGTCTTAAAGACCAAGCTTTCTCTCACCAAATCATGGAGGTGTGGCGCAATGAAGATGTTCTCAAAGACAGAGGAAGCTATGGAGAAAAGCGTATCTTGAGGGCCCAAAATGGCATTCTTTTGTTGGTAGCATCTGGAGCATGCCAGCCTTGTTGAGGCTCGAAGGATGGGCAGGAACAATAGGAGACAGGTGTACCAGGCCTTGAAGCGTGAAGACCTCAATAGAGAACAGCTAGCAATTTGAAATTCCCCAGATGACAGCTGCTCCCAGCCTTGTCTAACAATATGGCTTGTTTGGGACGGAAAAAAATGCTCATTTTGCAAGGTAGCCTTTGGTGACCAAGGCTGTGTTTGCATCTCTCTCTTTTTTCAGTCACACCATTTTCTTTCTTCTTTGAAAAGGGTCAGATGACATGACAAGAAGCAACGGGTGGAAATTAAGCAAGGAGAGAAGCAACTTAGAACCAAGGAGAAATTTCCTGACAGCGAGAACAATTAATCAGTGGAACAACTTGCCTCCCAAATTGTAAATGCTCCAACACTGGAAGTTTTTAAGAAGAGATTGGACAACCATGTGTCTGAAATGATATAGGGTTTCCTGCCTGAGCAGGGGGTTGGACTAGAAGACCTCCAAGGTCCCTTCCAACTCTGTTGACCTAATATATAAGGGATTAGCGCCAGTGGCAGATGGTGCTCCATTCAAAATCCAAGAAAGATGCTCTTAGACTCCATTAATATAGAGAAAAGGAACTTTTACAGGAAATCAAGTGGTAGCCTCAAAGGAATTCTAGATCTGAGGATTTATGTGTGAAAAACACACATACAAAGTGATGGCAACGTTCCCACCCATCATAGGTCAAACAGTCCATCCAATCGAAGATGTGTATAATGTCATGTAGAGCGTGTTCAGGTGGCGATGCAGACATCGGCCCCTTGACCTTGGCCTGGTTTGATAAAGAGCTGCAGTTGTGCTGTAAGCAAGCAAGTAAACAAAAAACAATCAAGTTTTTCCCCAAGTTATACAGTTCATACTCTAAAACCTCCAGCACATTTCCCATCCTCACAAAGCCCAATTATTTCATCCTCCACCCCCACCCCCCGTTACTATGGCACCAGAAAGGAAAGGAGTCTTGAAGGCTGATAAGCCAGTCTAGGAAAAATTAAACAGAATACAGAATAACAGAGATGCACCTTATACAGGTAGTCCTTGACTTGTGACCACCGTTGAGCCCAAAATTTCTGTTGCTAAGAGAGACAGTTGTTAAGTGAGTTTTACCACATTTTACAACCTTTCTTGCCACAGTTAAGTGAATCACTGCAGTTGTTAAATGAGTAACAGGGTTGTTAAGTGGCTCCACACTTGACTTTGCTTGCTAGGGAATCACGTGACCTGGGGACACTGCAACCGTCATAAGTACATGCCAGTTGCCAAGCATCTGAATTTTGATTGTGACCACGGGGAATGCTGCAACGTCCATAAGTGTGAAAAACGGTCGTAAGTCACTTTTTTCACAGTGCTGTTGTAACTTTGAAGGGTCACTGAACGAAAATCGAGGACTACCTGTGTATACAATTTAGGATTGCATTCCATCTATCTAATGCAAAGGTCTCCAAACTTGGCAAGTGTAAGACTTGTGGGACTTCAACTCCCAGAATTCCTGAGCTAACATGATTGGAGGAGGAATTCTGGGAGTTGAAGTCCACAAGTCTTAAAGCGGACAAGTTTGAAAACCCCTGATCTATCACCTATCACTTATCTACCTTTCTCTATCCGCCCCCACCTATCTACCTATTTACCTATCTATCTATCTATGTGTGTATCTATCATCTATCACAAGGGTCTTCAAACTTAGCAGGTTTAAGGCTTGTGGACTTCCAACTCCCAGAATTCCTAAGCTAACATGACTGGAGGAAGAACTCTGGGAGTTGAAGCCCACAAGTCTTCAAGCTGTCACGTTTGAAGACCCTTGATCTAATGGATGGACCCTCGAAACTTATTTGTGATCGTAATAAAGGATTATTTTGCAAGGCCCTGTTCATATGATTAGCGAAAATTATTTTTTTATCGCCAATCCTGAAACAAAACATGAGATGCAAGGTCCTGCTGGGCCTTAATCAGTAGACTTACTGATTTTTCTTGAGAATTTCCAAAGCTCTCCAGAAGTAATGCTTATCAGGCTGCCGGTGTGCTTCTGGATCCATCTCAAGATACTGGTTGTCCCCTTCAAAGCCCTCTATGGCTTAAAGTCAGGTTCTTTGCCCAGTTACATCTACCAACCTAGCAGAATGAGGAGGCGGGGGATGTTGTGACGAGGTCCATCTGGTGGGACCCAGATTGTCTTCTCCATGGTTGGTTCATCCCTGTGGTACAGAGGTCTCTAAACTTGGCAACTTTAAGACTCGTGGACTTCAGTTCCCAGAATTCTCCAGCCAGCTATCAAGGAAAGAACCAACCTGGAATGAAGGAGAAACTTCCTAACGGAGGACAGTTAGCTAACGGAAAGTGCAATTGCTTCATCGCTGGAGGTTTTTAAAAAGAAGACTTGTATGAAATGGTGTAGGATCTCCTGTTCAGAATCAGAGCTGAAGAAGCTTCTTGGTTGAGAAGCGAAACCTCTTCAAGGAAAAAGAAGAAAGTCCAGTTTACCTCTTGAAGAGAAGGGTGGGGACAGCCATGACCTGGATGACTGAGAATCTCCACAGACACTGCAGAGGTAGGATTGGCCCCCCACCCTCCAAAGGCCATAAGACCTGGTTTTGTGAATTGTCCCGGAGACCCCAGGGAGTCCGTCAACTGGTTGGTTCGATCATTGTCACCAGAAGGTTCGAGGTTCGTCGGAGGTTTGCATTTGGGGTTTTATTTCTCTTGAGCTGCCCGAATCACCCCTCATTGGGCTGCCAAATGACGCTGAATAAATTGATTCAAGCATCCCATCTCTCCTGGAGATTTATTTATACATAAAATAACCGTAGGAGGGGACATTGCAGGAAGGCGCAAAAGAGCAGGATGGATCTGCTGCTGAAGGCGGTGAGCTCTCTTCTCAAGCCAAGCAGGCTTGGTCGCTTGTGCTCTTGTTTTGGAAGAAGAGGAAACGTTGAATATTTGAATTGGTGAGAGCTGGACCAAAGGACCTAGATTATGGCAGGGAATGCTGGGCTGTAGACTCCCCAGGAAAGCATTGTAGGAAACCAATCACAACAGCTTGCCTTCAGAAGCTGTGGGTGCTCCATCCCTGGAGGTTTTGGGTGCTCCAACACTTGTTTTTAAGAAGAGATTGCACAGCCATTTGTCTGAAATGGTGTAGATCTCCTGCTTGAGCAGAGGGCTGGACTAGAAGACCTCCAAGGTCCCTTCCAACTGCTATGGTATGCTATTCTTTTTTTTCTTTTCCTTTTCTGGTCTCTGTTCTATTTTCTGTTCGATCCTGTTTTCTGTTCTAAATAATGAAATAGAGAAGCAATCTGGAATTAAGGATAAAAACTTCCTAACAGCGAAGACAATTAACCAGTGGAACAGAAGTTGCCTTCAGAAGTTGTCGGGTGCTCTCCATCAGCGGAGGTTTCCGAGAAGAGACGGGACAGCCACTTGTCTGAGATTGAGCAGGGGGCTGGACTAGAAGACCTTCAAGGTCCCTTCCAGCTCATTCGTTCTGTTCTATTCCGTTTACATCCGGAAACCAAGCCACCGTAGGAATAGCATGAAGAGCGGGACTCGCGGAGAGTTCTAGGGAACGAGTGTCCATGAAAGTCACTCAGCCTCCAGGGGGTAGCAAAATCCCACGATACGGACTATACGGTTGCTGCTTTCCAGAAAACCCATCCTGAATTACACCCCCTCGTCCCCTGCGTCCTCTCCTGGAGCAGATGTCCACGCCTCTGTTTGGATCTCAGGGGCTGCCCCAAAGAAGAGGGCCTCAACCTATATAGATCCAGAGGAAAAAATAAGAAGCAATGGATGGAAACTAATCAAGGACAGAAACAACTTAGAAATAAGGAGAAACTTCCCAAGAGTGAAGACAATTTAAACACTGGAACAGCTTGCCACTAGAAGATGTGGGCGCTCCATCGCTGGAGGTTTCCAAGAAGAGATTGGACCACCATATGTCTGAAATGGTGTAGGGTTTCCTGCCTGAGCAGAGGGGTTGGACTAGAAGACCTCCAAGGTCCCTTCCAACTCTGTTATTCCGTCTTTGGTTCCATTTTCATTTAAAGGCTGCTTTTTTCAGCTGAGTGGACGGTGAACTAGAAGGAAAATACAGGCTGAGAACACTGGGAAGAGCCCAAGATTAGTTCTTGCTAACAAAATCAAAAGTTTTCCAACTAGGTTTGTCTTGTTCTTTGGACATGATAGGTGTTAAAAGACATTATTTCTCATTTCTAACTGTCTCGTGATTTCATAATTCTTTCCACCTTTTCTCCCTTCTTCATACATCGAATAGATTGGATTTCTCTTTGCAAAGCTTCCGTCCGTTACTTCTTGTCTGGCCTTTTGGTGCTTTGGAGAATAGCTTGGCTCCCTCTTCTTTGTGTCAACCCTTCAAATTTTGGAACCCTACTTATATTGTCACCCCTAGTCCTTCTTTTCATTAAATTAGAAACACCCAGTTCCAGTAACGGTTCATCATAGGTTTTAGCCTCCAGTCTCCTAATCTTCTTTGTTGCTCTTCTCTGCACTCTTTCTAGAGTCTTTGTTTACATGGTGGCATCCAAAACTAGATGCAAATATTCCAGGTGTGGCCTCACCAAGGCCTTATAAAGTGGTATCAACACCTCACGTGATTTTGACTCGATCCCTCTGTTAATGCAGCCTAGAACTGCATTGGCTTTTTGGGCAGCTGCAGCACACAGCTGGCTCCTGTTTAAGTGATTGAGAAACAACACAGTCAAGTTCAGATGTATACATGTCCATGGGAAGAAAAATGAATCTTGAGATTTTTCCAGAAGGATGGCCTAGGGCCGTGATGGCGAATCTATAGCATGCGTGCCACAGGTGGCACGCACAGCCGTTTGTGTCAGCACATGAGCTACAGGCAAACTTACCTGCACTGCACATGTGTGTGCCTCCCAGCTGATTTTCGGCCCGTTTGAGGCCTTTTTCGGCCTCCCAGAGGCTCCAGGGAAGCCTCTGCAGCCTCGGGTGGGCAAAAAAAACGGGCCTTATGGAAATCCCGAAAGTGCTCGTTTTCAGCCTCCGGAGGGCCTCTGCAGCCTTGGGAGGCCGAAAAATGGGCCTGTTTTGGCATTTCTGGTATTTCCGGAAGGCCCGTTTTTCGGCCTTCCAAGGCTACAAAGTCTTCCCTCAAGCCTCTGGGAGGCCCAAAATCAGCTGGGAGGTGCGCAAAGGCACATTGCAGGTAAGGGGGCAGTGGGGGGGGCGGGTGTTATGCACGCATGCACAGGGGGGCAGGGTGCACCGCATGGTGGGTGCCGGCATGCGGGCGCTTTCGGCACACCACCACCGAAAGGTTCACCCTCGCCGGCCTAGGGAACAAAGGCGTTACAGAGTCTGGAAGTCCTGCTAGAAATAGTTTGAAACCCGCTCCCAGAGGGGAGCAACCGAAACAGACCGTGGAGTGTGGGGGTGTGAGGCCTCTTAACAAGGCTCTGAAATGCATAGAGGATTCAGTTGACCGAAAGGGAGCTGCTGAGGGGAAAAATAAAAATAAAAAAATCACTCCTTGCGAACCTTAACCCATTTTAAGATCCGGAGTTGAGTCTGTGCAACTAATCGGGTGGTTTGGTGGCTGCGGAAAAGCGAAACCTCCTGGGGTTTTTCCCGCCCCCTTCCTGGGAAGCTGCTCGCGCCAAGCTTCCCATCGTCCCACATGGCAAGAAACGGCACCAGGGAGGACTCCCAGCTGCATTGTCCAGCTGTTACTTCTGACCAAAAGCAGACCTCGACTTAACCGCAGTTCATTTAGTGGCTGTTCCAAAGTCACAATGGCCCTGGGGGGATTGGGGGGGGGGACAAAAAACCCCAAAAAACTGGGGCTTGGGGACCGTTCGTCGTACTTTAACGACCGTCGTAGCCTCCCGGAAGCCACGGGATCATAATTCGGACACCGGCCAGCGGGGTTCGTATTTTAGGACGGCTGCAGCGTTCTGGGGCCAGGGGTCGGGTTCAAATTTTGCAGCGATCAGTTCTGTGAATGTGGCCATGGGAGTGGGTGAGCATAGCTTCTTTTTTTTTCTTTTTTTTTTGCAGCACACCCCCCGCCCCCCACCCATTTTGGGGGGACCTCTGGGCGTTTTGGCTCTCCGAAGTCTTCCCTGGGGTCCAGGAAGGAAAAAACAATGGAGCCTGCTCCCCCCTCCAACTACCATCCTCCATTTTGGGGCCTCCTGGGCTCCAGGGAAGCCTTCATTTCCGGCCTTTTAGGGCCTCCAGAAGGCCCATTGTTCACCCTCCCCGAGCCTCCATACGGGCCCCGCCCTTACCTGTCATCCAAAATGGCCGCATAGGGAGGACCAGCCAGGGCTGGGATTCTGCCGGTTCGCCGAACTGGCCATAGTGAACTGAACCGAACCAGGGCGAACCGGTGTCAGCCCACACCCTGCCCAGTCATGTGATTCCCTCTTGTGAGCTTCAGACAAACCAAAGTCCACGGGGAAGCAAGATTCGCTTAACAACCAGGTTTGCTGCAGTGCTTCACTTAACAACGGTGGAGAAAAGGGACTTAAAATGAGGCGAAATTCACCGCAGCTGTGATGACCTGGATCATGACAGGAAAATAACAGTCACAAAAGTAGACCAAAATTCCCTTTAATGCCTCCAACTTGGCCCCCAATGTCCAGCTATCCTTGGCTGGAGATCGAACTCTTTAAAAAAAAAAACAGTCTACGAAGGGTAGAAATGCAGTTGGAACCCAAAGTAACGGTAATTAGAAATAAACAACAACAGCACAAACCACACTGAAGTAATTAACATGGCAGGCCAGGATGATCAATTGCAGACTTTCAAAGAGATAATACAGCACCCACAGTTGGGAGGATGCCAAAACCCAGATAAGCCTCAACCAAGATAATGCACGCTTTGCTTCCAGTAAGATGCTGTGTGCAAACTGCCCCACTTATATCCTGTCCTTCCAGCTGCAACTAATGAAAGGGATCAGGGCCTTTTTCTCTCCCGTAAGCCGTGTTGCTCCTTTCTCCATTCCTGCCTGCGTGCCCTAGGATGAAGAGGGGCTGTCCCGGGGTCTTCCTCCTGCCCAGCCGGACTGTGCCCTGCCCCAGTTTCTTCCACAGCCCCCGGAGCCACCACTCCCACTCCCTGTCATCTGCCCAATCTCCCCCTCAGAATCGGACTCCAACAAGGGCATGACACTAGGCCTGTCTCCACCTGAACAGCAGGAAAAGTTGGGCTGAATTGTGGTCGTTAAGTCGAGGACTCGCCCTGTAAACGGAGCAAAACTCCTCTTGGGCTTCTTTCTGGATCTTCTGCCCGGGGCGAAGTTTATAGCTCTCTAATGAAACTGCCTTGTAAAGGAAATCAGACATTGCACGCAGCTGGAAAGGAGCCAGGAATCACTGGAAAATTGGCCGAAAAATGTATTTTCCTTTGGAATTCATCCTTTCCTTGCGGAGCTGTTGATTAGCACGTTGGTATTCGCCTTATTATTTTCCTATTAAGTATCTTTCCATTTTCCCAGCATCTTGTGGTCTGGTCTGTTAGCCAGCTTTGTGTGTGTGTGTGTGTGTGTGTGTGTGTGTGTGTGTGTGTGTGTAGGGGTTTTTTCCTCTACAGCCGGTCCTCACCTTCCGACTGTGATGGGGCCCCGGTTGGAAACTGAACAAGGAGAGATTCGACCTGGAAATAAGGAGGAACTTTTTCTCTGGAAGTTGCGAATGCTCCAACACTGGAAGTTCTTAAGAAGAGATTGGATAACCATTTGTTTGAAATGGTTATAGGGTTTTCCTGCCTGCGCAGGGGGTTGGACTAGAAGACCTCTAAGATCTTTCCTAGAAGTAAGGAGAAATTTTCTGACAATGAGAACAATGAACCAGTGGAACAGAAGAAGTTGCTTTCCGAAGTTGTGGGAACTTCAACACTGGAAGCTTTCAAGAAGCTTGGGTGTGGGGATGGACTAGATGACCTCCCCCAGGTCCCTTCCAACTCTGTTATTCTGTTATCAAGGAGAGATCCAGTGTAAACATCAGGAGAAATTTCCTGCCAGTGTGAACAATTCACCCGTGGAACAGAAGTTGCCCTCGGAAGTTGTGGGAGCTTCATTGTTTGAGACTTTCAAGAAGAGATTGGACTCCCATCTGTCAGAAATGGTGTAGGGTCTCCCGCTTGGGGAAGGGGGGGTTGGACTAGATGACCTACAAGGTCCCTTCCAACTCTGTTAATCTGTTAAGACTACGAACAGGGACTGAGGTTCAAACCAACATCCACAGAATCTCCGTAGATTTTTAGCTATACAATTTGGGATGAACACCCTCGGTATGGTGTGGCAATAGGAATGAATTTCCAGAGGAAATTTTTTTTTGCAGATTACAGGAACCATTTGCACTACTCAGGTGACCCCGAGGACACAAATAAACCTCCAAGTGGCCTCCATGACCCTCTAAAAGGATGCAAATGACCGGCTGCCTTGCAAGGAATATCAATCCTTCCATTCCCCACCATTCGGTCAGAGCTGAAGAAGCTTCTTGGATGAGAAGTGAAACGTCTTCAAAAGGAAAAAGCAAAGTCGAGTGGCTTCTTGAAAAAAGCACCTTTGGCACAACCAGGACCCGGATGACTTGAGAATCCCTACAGACTTTAAGCCAACACCCAGATAACAGGGACAAACCCCCAAGCAGAAAATAATATCCTCATGATGGAACTACCTAAGAGAAAAACCTCACCCGCACTGGCAGGGGAAAGCTACTGCATAGAAACAGAGAGAAACATTCTAAATCAAACGAGCCCAAATTTCATATTCTTTATTAGCTCGGTACCCGTGCCTCGCTACAAAACTATGTGGTTGTGCTTAGTTTTGGGGGGAGGAAAATAAGGGATGGAAAATTTTGCCTCTGCCTACCAGCATCCATCGGTATTCCTCCAGCTAGTGTCCTGTCAGTGTGTGAGAGAGTGGAGGGCTGTTTGGAAATGGAGACAGCATTTGCTTGTGTGAGAAAGAAGGAGACAGCAAGGAGCCTGGGCGTGGCTTAGCTCAACTGGACTAAACCTGTTTGGTGCTGAGAAAATGAACCTGAAACTCATCTCCTCTGCTTGTGTTTTGCCTTTGGAACAGGTTTCTTTTCAGGTGGGGAGGGGGAGTAGAACCTCCTTAGCATCAGAGCGTGTTAATAATAATAATAATAATAATAATAATAATAATAATAATAATAATAATAATAATAATAATAATAATAATAATATAGGAAATACTCTAAATGCTCTGATGGTCATTTGGAAAAATCCTTTCTTAGTGAGCCCCTAGAAGCCAAGAGGAACATTTGGGCCAAATTTCAAGTTTGTAGGCTTTACTGTTCTTGGAGATTTTGTGATGATGCATGAGGGGTCTTTCGCTTTTATCTATATATAAATATATAAATGGTATTCAGCTTTGCTCGGGTATTTTCCCACATCATTGTAGTTGTGCTTTTAAAGTTGTAGCAACGTTTCCGCAGAATCTCATCTGCCATCATCAGGCTTCTGTATTGTGTCCGTCTGTGAGTCAGACTTTCACAGCCGTTTCTGTTTTAAATTTGGTGCTAGCCTACTGCTGTGCCAGAATGTTTTTTTCTTCACCCTGATTTGTTGGGAGTCTTGGTCTGTGTTTATTGCTCTTGGAGTTTGCTGTGTTCTGCTTGATAGGTGTTTCTAATATCTTCTGTCTGTTTTGTGGCTTTTTTTGTGTCTTGATTGGCTGGCAACATTGTGTTCCTGTATTGGAGGCTTTTAGTGCAGTTTGGCTCTGAATAAATGGACAGCTATCATTTGTTAGGAAGCTAGGTTTCATCTGGGTGCCTGGTTGGGGTGTGTTTGAGCTGGAGGTACCAGGGGGGATCTGTTTGTGCCCAGGTGTTTGCCTGGCTTGTGGTGTGGAGAATTTTTTGTTTGTGAGTGCAGGCTTCCAAATGATTGACAGTCTGGTGGAATCATCTCTTCTATTCATGCTTTCAGATCTTTTTTCAATCTCTATGGCTTCTCTGATGATTCTGTGGCTGGGGTTTTCTATCGTGGCTAGGGTTTTGGTGCCATTGAAGTCGATGCTATGACCTGTGGCTTTCATGTGTTGGACGAGTGAGGAATATATAATTAATATTAATATATATATAAATATACATAAATTGACTGATCCGTAACGCAACTCTTTGTCTTTCAAAATCTTCTCAGGAGCCATCAAAATTTCTGAATGGAAGCAGGAGGAGGAGGGAGGGAGAGAGAAGGCTAGGGTTTGGGTTTTTTTAAATGTCCCCTTTAAAAAATTGCTCCGAGCGTCTATTTTAAGGCTCCAAGAGAGATGAATCATGAATTCACATTTCAAGCTAAGAGCAAAGATAAGAGGCTCTTGAGAGCAGCGATCCTTCCCCTCCCTTCCCTCCCAAAACATCTGGCCTTTTGCCTTAACATGTCGTTTCCTATGGACAGCATCTGCCCAGCCATTCTCCAGCCTCAATCCCACAACAAGAGGCCCACAAGCGGTGTGGTTGCTTCACTCTTTGTGGCCCAGCATTTCTGAGTCTGTCCCGCATCCGTGCGCAAAGGTGGTATTCAGCTGGTTCTGACCAGTTCTGGAGAACCAGTAGCGGAAATTTTGGGTAGTTCGGAGAACCGGCCAATCCCACCTCTGACTGGCCCCGCCAACCCCATCTCTTCTCCGCCTCTCAAGTCCCAGCTGATTGGCTGGGTCTCCTTTGGTTGCCCTGCACAGGAGAACGGAGCTGGAAAGCAGGTTAGTGGGGTGGGGAGGGAAGGGAAGGGGGATTTTGCAGTATCCTTCCCCTGCCACGCCCACCAAGCTACGCCCACCAAGAACTGGGAATAAAAAGTTTTGAATCCCACCACTGTCCGTGTGGATGCATTTATTTATATCGATGGTCTCTGGGATTTCAAAAGTTGTACACACATACACACAACATAACTGGAGTGGCTGGTTTAAGAAAAAGTGGAATAGAGAATATTCCAGGACAATCGCAGAATCAAAAAAAATTTTTTTTCTCTTCCTCTGTTTTGCTTATTCCTATCTATCTATCTATCTATCTATCTATCTATCTATCTATCTATCTATCTATCTATCTATCTATCATCCATCCATCATCTATATCTATCTATGTATCTATGTATCTATCTATCTATCTATCTATCTATCTATCTATCTATCTATCTATCTATATCGATCTATCACCTATCTATACCTATCTATCATCTATCTATCATCTATATCTATCATCTATCATCTATATCTATCTATCATCTATCATCCATCTATCATCTATATCTATCATCTATATCTATCTATCTATAATCTATCTATCTACCTATCATCTATATCTGTCTACCCACCCTCCATCCATCCATCCATCCATCCATCCATCCATCCATCCATCTATCTATCTATCTATCCTCTATCTATCTATCCTCTATCGCTATCTATCTCACGGGGTTTGTTAGATCACCCTTAGCAGCTTTTGTCTTTCCTGTGAAGTTTAAACCAATATTATAAAGTTCTCTCTGAAATTCTCTTCTTCCAAAACCTCGAACAAAAGAAGACAAGAAACCTGAACAATTTGGGGACACGTTTTGTAGGTACGCAATAAATCATAGCTTTTTGTTTCTTTGCAACAGGTGAGTCAAGGTTATAAAGGCTTATCCAGCCCACTGGCTTAGCTTGAGGGGTGAATCTTAATTTGTTATGACAAGGAAAATTTGCCTCTTTCATCAATCAAAGGTCCAGCAAATTATAACCTAAGAAAGCGGCAGCTCAGACTTTTAAACAGTTTGCAAAAACAACATTTTGCTTCCATATAATCAGCTCAATTCCTGGAAAATACCCCTCCTGTTCACTCATCCTATTTTTAAAAACGGCACCATAGGAAATGTTCCCTAGAAGGAAAGGACGCAGCAACGAAACAGCTGTAATATTGGAAGCCTTGGCAACGTTGCGGTGGATTGAGGGTGCAGTCTGCTGTGTGTAACTTGTTAGAAGGATTGGCAAGACCCTAGAAAGTGTGCAGAGAAGAACTACAAAGTGAGGGAAGAAACACCCACTTCTCCTAGAAGAATGAAATATTTTGAGAAATATTAAAAAGGCAGAATGTTATATTTTCCCTTAAGGAGGAACGGAGAAACGTGCTCTTGGAGACAGAAAGAGACAGTCCCCTCCACCTTTCTTAATAGCCCCCCAGCAGATATTTTGGTGCCCATTAAGAAAGACTGGGACATCTGATCTACAAGACAGAAGACCTTCGGCTCCAGGATGATAGGATTAAGACATGGCCAGAGGTTGGAGAAATGGGGAAAATTGTGGTCTCAAAATTATAAAATGACAATGTCAACAGCTTATAAAGAAAACTTGTATAAGATGTTTTACAGGTGGCATTTTCCCCCGACAAGAATTGCAAGAATGTTCAAGAACAAATCTGAAAAGTGCTGGAAATGTCATCAGATACCTGGCTCATACTACCATATGTGGTGGACTTGTGAGGACGCTAGAAAATATTGGACTAAGATTCGCATATGGTTGGAAAAAAGGATAAAGACACATATAGACTTGAAACCAGAGAATTTTTTTTATTGGGAATCTTACCTGATACATATAATAAAAATTTGAAGTATTTGATTGTAAATGTATTAACGGCGGCTAGGATTGTATTTGCTAAAAACTGGAAGAGTGAGAAAATTCCATCAGAGGAAGAAATTATTAAGAAAATATTGGATTGTGCTGAAATGAGTAAATTGACATTTGAAATTAGAGGACAAGAAGATAAACAATTTTATGAAGTTTAGGATCTTTTTTATCAATGGTTAGATAATAAAACATAATAATAGAACATTTAGACAGGATATATATATATTTTTGATATTATTTTTATAAAACTTTATTAAGATAGATTTGGTATGATCTTACGATTCATTGCAAAATAAATTAAGTAAATTATAGTTATAGTTAAAGTTATAGTTATAGTTAAAATATGAGTTAATAAAATTATAGATAAATGATTTCTTAGTGATGATATTGGGTTATACAATTATTGATTGATAATACGAGTTATTATGTAATATAATTATATTAGCGTTTAGGAAATGGATGCACAAAAAAAAGTGTTTGTAAATTTATGAAGAAGGATGATGTTTTTATGTTGTATGTTGTATGTCTTATGTTGTTTTGTTTGTTGTTAAAATAAAAAACTTTTTTTTAAAAAAAGACATGGCCAGAGGTAGGCTGCAGATGGTTCACACTGGTTTGGGCGAACAGGTAGTTAAGCTTCTGCAGAGTTTGGCAAACGGGCAAATCCCACCACTGGCTCGCTCTGCCCCTGCTTGTTTTGGGGGCTGTTTTTCGGGCTGTTTGGGGGGGGCCAAAAACATCCTGAAAACACCCCAAAACTGCCAAAAAACAGGCCAAAAAAATGGGCGAGGCGGAGCCAGTGGGTGGTGGATTAGGCCCAACTGGCTGAATCCTACCTCTGCCTTTGAGGCGGAGCTGGGTGCGAGGAGTGATGTCACCCACCCAGTCCTATGACCAATTGGCCATGCCTACCCAGCCAGAGAACCAGTTAAGTTATTCAAATCCCAGCCCTGGACATGACCCTCCAGGACATAATAGGATTATCCCTCTACCCTTTAGCAGCAGAGCTTACTACATGGCACAATCTCCTAAGGATATTCCACCACCCACCAAACTTCAACCAAGCTTAGCTCAGCCAACCTATAGAGCCAGCTATGACCCCTACATAACCCCTACAATAGCCAATAACATACATGTTCTTGCACAGGAACAGGAAGCTTACTACATGGCACAATCTCCTAAGGACATTGCGCCAGAGTCCAAGCTTGGGAGCTCAGACAACCCGCAGAGCCAGCTATGCCACCCTACAACAGCCAATAGAAGACATGTTCTTGCACAGGAACAGGAAGCTCCAGTGCAAGGCCCAAGAGAAGGTGTAAATAGCCCTCACTCTCACCTCCATGTGGTCAGCTACTCAGGACCCTTGTGGTTCTGTTTCATCATTAAACCAACTTTCCAACCAGCCTCTATGTTTCCAGTGTCTTTCTCCCAGTTTGGAACTGAACCAGATGGATATCTCTCCCAACGAAAAATAACAAAGAATCTCGGTGCTAAATTGTACAGTGAACGGTTGAGGGGACTAGAAATGTCTGGTCTAACGAAGGGAAGGATTGGGAAGGACGTGATCATTATCTTCCGGGACTTGAGGGGCTGCCACAGAGAAGAGGGACTCCACCTGTTCTTGGAAGCACCAGAAGGCAAGACAAAGAAACAATGGATGGAAACTAACCAGGGAGAGAAGCAAACCTGGAACTAAGGAGAAACTTTCTAACAGGGATGGTCATTAACCAGTCAACGGCTTCCTTCCAGAAGTTGTTCCATCACTGGAGGTCTTCAAGAAGAGATTGGAAAGCCGTTTGTCTGGAATTGTATGCGGTCTCCTGTTTGAGTAGGGGGTTGGACTAGAAGTGCAGAGAAGAGCAACAAAGACGATTAGGAGACTGAAGGCTGAAACATATAAAGAAAAGTTGTAGGAATTGGGCAGGTCTGCTTTAAAGGAAAAAAAGGAAGTAGGGGTGACATGATAGCTATCTTCCAATATTTGAGGGTCTGCCACAAAGAAGAGGGGGTCAACCTATCTCTGTGATAGCCAACCTATGGCATGCATGCCACAGGTGGAACGTGGAGCCGTTTGTGTGGGCACGCGAGCTGCAGGCAAACTTACCTCACTACGCATGTGCGCACCTCATAGCTGATTTTTGGCCGGTTTGAGGCCTTTTGGGGCTTCTGCAGGTTTTGCAGGCTGAAAACTAGGCCCATGTCATCACTTCCTGTTTTTTCTGGAAATACTGGAAGTGACGAAACGGGCCTAGTTTTCGGCCTACAAAGCCCTACAGAAGCCTGCAGAAACCTTCCTCAAGCCTCAAACCGAAAAAGGCCTCAAACTGGCTGAAAATCAAGCTATGAGGCACAGTGCAGATAAGGGGGCACGGGGATGCTTTGTGTGAGCATGCGTAGGGGGCATGGGGGGGTGCATTGCCTTCTGGCTGCTGGCACGCGAGCGCAAGTAGTGCAAGTCCACGCACAATTTTGGGTGCAGGAGCCCCAAAAGATTAGCCACCACTGACCTGTCTTCAAAGTATCTGAGCGAGAAGCAACGGATGGAAACTAACCAAGGAGTGAAGCAACCTAGAACTAAGGAGAATTTTCCTGAGAGGGAGAACAATTAACCAGGGGTGATTAACAATTAACAATCAACTTAGGCACGATGGTGCATTTATGCACACCCCTTTTACAGACCACTTAGGAATGAGATGAGGTCAATAGTGGATAGTTTGAGGTTAAAGGAGTCAGGGTTAGAGGATGCAACAACAGAGTTAGGTCGTGCATTTCAGACATTGACCACTCTGTGGCTGAAGTCGTAATTTCTGCAATCAAGTTTGGAGCGGTTTATATTGAGATTGTATCTGTTGTGTGCTCCTGTATTGTTGTTGCACTGTATAGTATAGTATAATATATAGTATATACAGTAGTATATAGAATATAGTATAGCATAGCATAGCATAGTATAATAGTATAGGATCTCTAGCTTAAGCTGTCAGGTTCCAAATAATGCAACCATTATAAAATGCAGGATAACACCAGACATGTCACTGGAAGACAAAAATCACAAAACCATGACTTCACTTATTTTGGCCATGTGATGCACTGGAGAAAACTATTGTGTTTAGAAGGGTTAGCAGTAAAAGTAAACCAGCCCTCCAACTCGGTGGCTGGACACTGTCAAAGCTGACACCAGCCGGAGCTTCGTAAAATTCAAAGAAGCAGCGCAAAGACGCGCAACAAGAGTCAGTCATGTCTGAACGGATAACCGCCGCAGCAGCAGCAGGGCTTGAGCAGGAGGTTGGACTAGAAGACCTTCAAAGTCCCTTCAGTGCAGTAGATTGCTTCCAGGAATTGTAGGTGCTTCATCACTGGAGGTTTCCAAAAACAGACTGGATTTGACTGACCTCGGACAGGAGGTGGACTAGAAGATCTCCGAGGTCCCTTCCAGACCTACAACTCTATATATTCTGTGACAACAAAGCCTTTTCTGTTGTTTTTTTAGCTCAGTGAATGGCCTCGGGCCAGTCCTCCTCCCAAAAGGGGTTAAGAGAGGCACGAAATTAAAATAGGAGTTAACACACCCCAGACCCAACGATTTATGAGAGGCCCAATCAACCTCCAGGGATGTCTTAAAACTGGCCAGATGCCTGTCAATTTACCTCCCACCCACCTCTCACTGCTCCATTTTCTATTTTTGAAATCTCGGGGAGGCCGTTAAACAGAAGATAAAAATCAGAAACTCATGATTAACGAGCTGCAGTGAGGTTGTGCAGGGAAAACTCCAGTTGCCAGGCATTAGACATGACTGTGTATGTGTATATATTCCACCGTCCGAGGATTGTGTCCCCCAGAGGCATAAATTCAAGAGCCAAAAATTTGGGATGTCTTGGGTGGGGGAAAAAATGCATTTTTTATTTTTGTTTTTTTTAGAAAAATATTCTAGAAAAAAACATTTATTTGACATACATTTAAAACAGAGAAGTATGTGTGTGTGTGTATGTATGTATGTATGTGTGTGTGTGTATATATATATATATATATATGTGTGTGTGTGTGTGTGTGTGTGTGTGTGTGTGTTTTCTGAGGTTCTCGCGGGTATTTGTATGTGGATCTTTGGTTGTTCGGGTTTTCTCCCGCGTAAGATTCGAAGTATCTAGGCAACGTTTCGATGAAGTCTCATTCATCATCTTCAGGCTTCTGTCTTCGGCTCTTGCTTCTCAGAGTAATGTGAGATTGCAGCTGCTTCTTCCTTTTAACTGCTAGTGGGGGTGGGACTTGACTGGGTGGGGGCTTGGCTGTGTTCTGATTGGGTGGGGGTGTGTTCTCATTGGTAGGGGGTTTGGCTGTGTTCTGATTGGTTGGGGGGTTGGCTGTGTTCTGATGCCACCACCACACTTCCATGTAGAAAACAGATTCACACCCACTCAGAAGATGAGACACGACCATGGACCAGAAGCTGCACTGCAGCTGCATCACTACCCACTACATAGTTTATAATTAAATGCATGTCTTCTGTCATTTCCATAACTTATCCAAATATAAAATATCACCTTTTCCTTAACCAATCATATCAAATGTTCCATATTTCATAATAGTCACTATCTTGTTTATTTTTTTTAACAATTTGGTTAGGCTATCCATCTCAGCACATAAATGTATTTTTTTAATTACCATATCCTCTGAAGGAATGAAAGACAGTTTCCAGTTTTGTGCATAGGTTTTTCTGGCCGCAGTTATGATGTGCAAAATTAAATATTGATATTTTTTCTCCATGTTTAAATCTATCATACTTAGCAGAAAGGTTTCGGGTTCAAGTTTTAAATTTTGTTTTGTTATATTTAAAATCCAATTTCTAATATTTCTCCAAAACTTCTGAGCACGTGGGCAAGTCCACCACATGTGAAAATATTTTCCTTGTGCGTAGTTACATTTCCAACAGTTGAGTGGTAGGTTGGGGATCATCTTAGCCAGTCTCGCAGGAGGCCGGTGCCAGCGATGAACCATTTTATATAGGTTTTCTTTATACGAGACTGACATGGTTAATTTGTAATTTGTTTGCCAGATGTGTTCCCGCTTATCTAATTCAATACCATGACCCACGTTTTTAGCCCAAGTTATCATAGATTCTGTGATTGTTTCTTTTAAACAACATTCATATTTCCAAAGGCACCATGTAAGAAATGTGTTATTCAATATCTGGGGAAAGATTTAAAAAAAAACACTACCCAAAGGTTCCATTGTGGTTATCTACATTGGAAGCAGTCACATATCCAAATCTATTGGATTATGAAAATATTGTCAGGTATAAAGATTTATTATATGATACTGGAGAGCTTAAAAATAGGAACCAAATACAAATTCAAGGAAAGGAGATAGCATGGTGGCCCTTTGCACAAATATAAACCCATTATAAAAAAGATAGAGAACAATTTGGCTTTAATATGACCCCACAAGAATTAGATAAAATATGGCTAGGAGAGGAAAAGAAAACAATTAGTAAAACATATAAATATCTTTTGGATTAAAAAATGCATTTTTTAAATGGCTTAAAATGATTTGTAAAATGGGCACTGCCGGCTGTTGTCATGTCACACGTACCTCAGATTTCACCTGTTCTTTGGTGGAGCGATGATTGCAGGGGTGGGATTCAAATTTCTTACAACCAGTTCTGTGGGTGTGGCCTAATTTGTGGGTGTGGCTTGGTCAAGTGACTGGGTAGGCATGGCTTGTATGTAAATATTATAAATATTTATGAAAATATTGATTTATTTTTTTAAATTAAAAAAGGCAACTTTTACCCAAAAGCAGGCAGGCAGATTGAGTTGCTGACAGAATCACAAATTCACTCAGAGATCTATCTTTCTGCCATCGGCTACCTGAGTCTGTCACATAAAATTTGCTTACCAGCAAACTCATAAAATTTGCCAGCAAGCAAACTCACAAAATTAACTCACAACACACCATTGTATGTAAATACTGAATTTTTTATATATATATAAAAAAAGAGCAACTTTTACCCAAAATCAGACAAAGCAGGCAGGCAGATTGAGTTGCTCACAGAATCACAGATTCACTCAGAGATCTATCTTTCTGCAATCGGCTACCTGAGTCCAGGGGCGGGCATCAATTTTTTTTAGCAACCGGTTCTCTGCCCAGGGGGTAATGGGGGTGGCCCAGTCGGGCCCCCGGCGGCAGGGGGGGGGGGGGCTGTTTTTGTTCTCCCCAGGCTCTAGAGGTTTTCCTCAAGCCTCCAGAAGGGTGAAAACGGCCTCCCAGGCTTCGGAGGCTTCATGGAGGCCGGAAACAGGCCCGTTTCTGGCCTTCTGGAGCCTCCACAAGGCCCATTTCTGGCCCTGTACTTACCTGGCATCCAAAACTGCCCATGTGGGGACTCCGGGGTGGGGAGGGGTGGGAGGGGCCAGCCAGGGGTGGGAGTTGCTGGTTTGCTGAACTGTCCATACAATTAGCTACTGGTTCGATTCCAGTTTACCCAAACGTGTCACTTTTAAGACTTGTGGACTTCAACTCCCAGAATTCCCCAGCCAGCACATGCCAAGTTCGGAGATCTGCTGGCTGGGGATTTCTGGGAGTTGAAGTCCAGGAGTCTTAAAAGGGCCAAGTTTGGAGT
>NW_020770489.1:10820-22511 GCF_900518735.1 Pseudonaja textilis
GGATGGGGTGTGTCCTTTTCTGTTCCAGGTCATTTCAAAGGAGTGGATAACCTTTCCTGGGAAGTTCAACAAACAGACATTAGAACGCTTGCCAGAGAGCGTTAACCTCGGGGCCCGGCATTTCTCTGCGGCCTCACAAAACCTACGTGCCGTGGTGGGATTCAAATAATTTAACCACTGTTTCTTTGCCCTAATGACCGGCTGGGTGGGCGTGGCCATGGTGGGCGTGGCCAGGGGTGTGTGACAGGCAGCACTCAGCCTCCCGCACACACACCCTGGGAGCAAAAACGGGCCGTGGGGGGGGGGCGGGGTGTTGCCCCCCCCGTGCCCTGTTTTGGGCCTAGTAGGCCTTACGTAGGAGCCAAAATGGGTTACATGGTGACTCCTGAAAGGGGCGAGGAGTGCAGGGGTGGGGCCAGCCAGCAATTTAACAATTGAAGCGGTGCGAACAGGTTGAATCCCCGCACTGGCTGCCGAAAATGGCCCCCCTGGGTCTTTATTTGCTTGTTTATTTCTTTATTTTACTGGGATACTCTGTCTGTCAGTCATCATCTGTCCGTCTAGTATGATACTGTCTGGTTTGGTTCTGCAACCCAACAGGACAGACACAGACTTCCGAGGATAATTAGGACTGCAGAAAAAAAACAATGGCTACCCACCTGCTTTCAATCGAGGATCTGTATACGGCAGGAGTCAAAAAGAGGGCTGTGAAAATATTTACAGACCCCTCACATCCCGGACATAAACTATTTCAACTGCTTCCCTCAAAATGACGCTAAAGAGCCCTGCACACCAGAACAACTAGACACAAGGGGAGTTCGTCCATCACTCTGCTAAACAAATAATTCCCGCCAAACTATCAAACTATTTGCTAAGACTATATTACTATTATTATTCTCATCCTAATACCGATCTCCTTTCTTATGACTATAATTTTGTTGTTGTGGCTTGTATCTCACGAGTTACATTTCACTTACAAGAACAATATATCTTAAGAGGTATATTGTTATATTTAGTATCTTAGTATAATTTATGTTGATTGGTTATTTAGTATTCTATGACTATCACTAAGTATTGTATCTTATGATTTATGATAAATGTATTTTTACTATGACTGTGATCATGATTTATCACTTATTGCTTGTATGTACACTGAGAGGTTATAGACCAGAGTCAAATTCCTTGTGTGTCCAATCACACTTGGCCAATAAAGAATTCTATTCTATTCTATTTATCCTATTCCTAACCCTATCCTATCCTATTCTAATCATTGTGGGGAGCTCATAACAGTCAAACCTAACATATATATGTTAGGTTATATATATACATACATGTATGGCATTCAGCTTTGTTCGGGTATTTTCCCACGTCATTGTAGTTGTGCTTTTAAAGTTGTAGCAACGTTTCGGCAGAATCTCATCTGCCATCATCAGACTTCTGTATAGTGTTCATCTGTTCATTCTGTATAGTGTTCATCTGTTTTTTTTGTAGATTAGTACATCTAGGAATGGTAGTTGTTTGTTTGTTTCTGTTTCCACGGTGAACTTGATTTTGGGGTGTGTGCTGTTTAGGTGTGTTAGGAAATTGTTTAGGTTTTCTTTTCCATGGGGCCAAATCACAAAAAAACAGATGGCGCACTGGGACACACTGTATACCAGAAGAAAACACACACTAATCACTACCTCAACGCCCAATCCCACCACCACCCAGCACAGATAAACTCCGTGGCTAAAACACTAATTACTAGAACCAAACGCCTGGCAGACAAGACACACATAAAGACTGAACTATGCACCCTGACTAAAGTACTGACAGCCAACAGCTTCCACAAAAGCATTTATAGGAGAAACTTGCTTATATGCAATAATATAAAACATGATGCATGTATACAATACCCATGCAGCTCTTGCAACGTGGTAGCAAATACAAGAAGCAGAAGCAACCAGAACCACCAGAACTCAGAATTCACAGAAGCTCTATATTTATACATACCTGTTATCTTAAGCCATGCCCAGTCTCCGAGCTGCCTGGCATGGCTCACAATAGGTGCTGTTTCTTAGTCACCAAACAGTTCCCATTGGCTGACTTGTTGTTATGGCTATCCCAGCTCATAATTTCTTATATACTGACAGACTTTTAACAGAAGATCATTTTCATCTTCTAATACAGGTAGTCCTTGAGTTACGACTGCAATTGTTGCTAAGTGAAATATTTGTTAAGTAATTTTCCCCGTTTTTCTACTTTTCTTGCCACACTTGTTAAGTGAATCACTACAGTTGTTAAGTTAATAACATAGTCGTTAAGTGAATCTGAATTCCCCATGGACTTTGCTCTTCAGAAGGATCACATGACCCCAGGACACTGCTATTGTCATGTTCTGACTCACACTTTTTTCCAACAAATCAAGCACAATCCAAAAGGAACAGAAACCTTGTGATGCTTTTACAAAATAATTAGCTGTGATAAGCACAAGCCTTGCCAAACTGTGCGAGACCTGCCAAAAGATAACAGACAAGAAATAATTTGCAATACAAGAATCTTCAAATACAAACTCAGCATACTGGAATGTCCACAAGGCTGGAGTTTCAAAACGTCTTTGCCTTCTGCAAAGTACGTTCCTTTCACAGCTGGCTTTTACCTTCTTGAAGGAGGGGCCATTACCTTGCAGCCTTACTCTCGAGTCGTCCATGCTGCTGCAGCTGCTCTTTTCTGCGAGCAATCCTTCGTGCACGTACACTTGGCACAGGCTCCTCGGGAACCTCCTCATCGCTGCTGCCAATCCCCCACAATTTCTGAAGGCAGCAGTCCATTCCCTGATGGTCCTGGCCCCTCACCTAAGTCCTCGCTCTCCTCAGCTGTCTGCACCTGCTGCCAGCTAACCACAACATGTCATAAGTATGAACCAGTTGCCAAGCATCCGAATTTTGATCCCATGACTACGGGGATGCTGCAATGTTCGTAAGTATGAAAAATGGTCACGTCAATGATGTTGTAACTTTGAACAGTCACTAAATGAACTGTTGTAAGTCAAGGATTACCTGTATTATGAAGGGAACTACAGGTAGTGCTCAACTTACAATGACCGTTCTAACTTAGAATGGCCCTGAAAAAAGTTATTTATGACCGTTTTTCACACTTACGACCATTGCAGCATCCCCACGGTCATGGGATCAAAATTGAGATGCTTGGCAACTGACTCGTATTTATGACAGTTGCAGTGTCCTGGAGTCATGTGACCCTCTTTTGCGACCTTCTGATCAGCAAAGTGAATTCATTGTTGCTAACTTAACAAGTGCATTGATTCACTTGGCAACCATGGCAAGAAAGTTTGTAATATGAGGCAAAATTCACTTAACAACAACAGAATAACAGAGTTGGAAGGGATCTTGGAGATCTTCTAGTCCAACCCCACGTCCCCCGACTCAAGCAGGATACCATTTCAGACAAATGGCTGTCCATTCTCTTCTTAAAAACTTCCAGCATTCACAGCCTCTGGTAGCAAGCAGTTCCACTGGTTAATTGTTCACATTGTCAGGAAGTTTCTCCTCCTGTTTCTCTCCTTGATTGGTTTCCATCCGTTGCTTCTTGTCCTGCCTTTAGGTGCTTTGGAGAATAAGTTAAGCTCCACCCTCTTCTTTGTCAACAAGATGACAAATCATTGGTAAACCAATCAGTCAAATAAACTATCCTGCCCTCCAGAACAGTATGTGTAAAATAGGATGGGCACACCCTTCTTGGGTAACTTGGCCTTGGAGATCATTGAGTCTTCAATGAAAGCTCAACAGGAGATCATTTCTGTTTGTCTTGAGCAGTGAAAGGGACACGGTGGTTCAGTGGCTAAGATGCTTGTAGATCGGAAAGGTTTGAATCCCTAGTGCCGTGTGACAGTGTGAGCTCCTGTTCCTTGTCCCAGCGGCTTCTGCCAACCTAGCAGTTCGAAAGCATGTAAAAAATGCGAGTAGAAAAATAGGGACCCCTTTGGTGGGAAGGGAACAGCGTTGTGTGCACCTTCGAAGGCGTTTAGTCATGCCGGTCACATGACCACGGAGATGTCTTTGGACAGCGCTGTCTCTTCTTCGGCTTTGTAACGGAGATGAGCACCGACCCCTAGAGCCAGAAACGACTTGCACGGATGTGCGAGGGGAACCTTTACCTTTACCTGAAAGCAAAATGGGTGACACATAATTTAGATAGATAGATAGATAGATAGATGATGGACAGACAGGTAGGTAGATGATAAAAGAAAGAAAGAGAAAGAAGGAGGGAGGGAGAAAGAGGAGGGAGAGATTTCATCTCTTTCCTAGTGAATGTTGGGGTGGTGGAATATTTTGAAGGACCTAAAGGATTAGGTTGGGGACAGATCCTCTTGGAGAAGATCTATCTACATGGTTTCTAAGAATTGACGCAAACCAGATCAACTAGCTAACCAATCAACCAACTGACCAGGCAATCAATCAATTATTATTTTTAAAAAAGCAATATAACCTCCGGAACAGCTACGGTTAGAAAATGTTGAATGGAAAGACCCTACTGGACAATTTGTTCTGAAGACCTCAACTCTAGAGGGTTTTACAAAGAATTACCAACTTCTCGATCTGTAGTCGGAAACTGTTATCTCTTAAAATATCCAGGTTGTGTTGCTAAGCCGAATTAATTTTTTAAATTCAGGCTTGAAATGTTGGACCTGGACAACCTAGAACTATGCCACCTACAGTCTGACCTGAGCTTAGTACACAAAATTGTCTGCTACAACGTTCTACCTGTCTACTGACTACTTCAGCTTCCACTACAATAACACACGGGCAAACAATAGATACAAACTCAAAATAAACCACTCCAAACTCGACTGCAGAAAACATGACTTCAGCAACAGAGCCGTCAACGCCTGGAATTCCCTACCCGACTCTGTTGTCACATCCTCAAACCCACAAAACTTTAACCTTAAACTGTCTACCGTGGACCTTACTCCATTCCTAAGAGGTCTGTAAGGGGGCGTGCATAAGCACACCACTGTGCCTACTGTCCCTGTCCTATTGTTCCCATTTATTCCTCCTCATTTACTATGTATATACTTACACCTGTTTATACTTATATGTTTGCATGTTATACATATGTTTGCATGTTACTTATACTTGTTTTCTCATACATGGTTGACAAACAAAACAAATAAATAAACATAAATAAACATAAATAAATAATTATCCACGGGGAGGTGGTCAAAGGTTGGATCCAAGCATGCTGACTGGGGAATTCTGCGAGCCCACCCATCTTAAAACTGCCCAGTTTGAAAAACAGCGACCTATTTGGGAAAGTTGGCTACTTCTCAGAGAGGAAAGATTTTGGCAGAAAATAGAGAAAGAAATGGAAAACATGCAGGCAGCAGCAGAAACCCCACCCCAAAAAACAGCCGAGGACAGGATATACTGATATAAAAAGTGACAGTCCCTGTTTCAACTCCCAGCCAGTTAAACTGAGTGCTAAAAAAAAAACAACCATTCCCATCATTTGTCATAAACAGCTGTAGGAGCGGCAAGGGAAGCGTCTCACAAAATCATTTCTCATTATGTTGACACTTGCAATTTTTGGGATGTAAAAGGTATTATTTTCTTCCTCGAAAGAGGAGCAATTTTACCACAGAGGCCCCCAAGGACTTCAGAGCTGCCAAGTACAAATTTTGTACTTGGTGTTTACAGCCTTGTTGCGAGTGTGGGTCAAGTCCAAAGTGACAGCTTAAGCAAAGGCAAAGGGACATTGTCTCCAGAAATTTAAGGGGAAATTCATAAATCTTAAGCTGCTGAGAGATTTTTATTTAAAACCTGCTTTCTGGTAAAATCAAGATTCCATCACCTTCAGCAAAAGGTCTCTGTTCTGTCGTGGAACAAAGACAGACTCGAGACCGGAGTTGAATTCAGCTCTTTATTAACTGTCGGTAACTTCAGCTAAACTCGAGCCGCGGCAGCCTCTTTTATAGCAGCTGCTCGCGGCTCACGGCCAATGGCATCATTTTAAACCTCCCGCCGTTTGGCGGACCAATCACAACAGTTGTTAACCACCAATCGCTAGGCCTCAGTGGTAGTCCAATCAGAACGTAGTATTACGAGTACGCAAATGTCTATATACAACAGTCTCATTGTCTATTTTCCACAGTAAAATAACAACCTGGACGATCGAGTCCTTGACTTATAACCTTTTGTTTAGTGACCGTTTGGAGTTACAGCAGCACTGAAAAAAGTGACCCAGGAGCAGTTTTCACACTTACAACCGTTGCAGCATCCCCAAGGGTCACGTGATCAAAATTGAGACGCTTGGCAACTGACTCATATTTATGATGGTTGCAGTGTCCTGGGGTCATGCAATCATCATTTGGGAACTTCTGATAACCACTTAACAACTGCAGTGATTCACTTAACAACTATGGCAAGAAAAGTCCTAAAATGGGACAAATCCAGAGGTGGGTATTCAGCCGGTTCTGATCAGTTCTGGAGAACCGGAAGTGGAAATTTTGAGGAGTTTGGAGAACCGGCCAATCCCGCCTCTGACTGGCCCCACCAATCCCATCTATTCGCCGCCTCCCATTGTGTCCCAGCTGATTGGCTGGGTCTTCTTTTGTTGCCCTGCACAGGAGAATGGAGCTGGAAAGCAGGTTGGTGGCGTGGGGAGGGAAGGGGGATTTTGCAGTAACCTTCCTCTACCACGCCCACCAAGCCACGCCCACGGAACCAGTAGTAAAAAATTTGAATCCCACCACTGGGCAAATCTCATTTACTAATTGTTTCATTTAGCAACAGAAATGTTGGGTTCAATTGTTGTTGCACGTTGAGGACTAACTGTACTGTACTGCCAGACACTTGTTGTCTGCCAGCCGATATATTAACATTGCTAATGGAGTGTTTCCCCCTCTTAAAATCGATTCGTAAAGCAAAGAAGGGTTCTTGATTTGAGCCTTGAAAAGCTGCTTCCTCTGTCCATCAACCTTTTTTTAAATTTATTTTTATTGAAGAAAAAGTTTTTACAGAACAAAAATAAAAGTGGTAAATCAAAAAGTAAGTAATAAAGAAATAAAAGAGAAATTAAACATATACATATACATACATGTTGTGGCTCCAGGCTTGGATTCAGCTCCTGTGATTGATATGAGTTCAAGTGAGGAGGTCATCGCAGAAAAATATGAGCCGGCCTGGCTTAGTAATTGGACTGATAACCAGGATGGACATGACAAAGGACGACAGACCTGATGTATTAGAATTGTCAGGACCTTTGACCTCCTCTGGTTCCTTATCTGATCAACAGCCGGGAATGGCTGACAGGGAAGTTTTGAGAGAGTCTTCTAGTGGAGATGAGAACTTGGAAAATTTGTGGTTAAATGTAAGGAACAGAAGACGGTTGAGAAGGCAAAATCAGCTGGAGCGAATGAGAAGAGCAAGTCAGTAAATTAGCACGTTGCCTCAATGAGTATAAAAGGACACAGCTGGGCTGGTACATTTTGCCAGGAACAAAATGACTATTTGAGTGAGGACGTTACAGCAAGGAGCTCTGAGGCTGAAGATTTATTGCCAGGACTGGTTTGCCGGACAGAGTAAAGATTTATGCTGTGGTTTCTGCCAGCCGTTATCTTGTAAGACTTCTTTCCGTTGGATTTAATTGTGAAACGGCTGCTTTCTGTTTTGTTCGTTTGAATTTTGAAGGGGAGTCATAACACATACATACATACATATAATTTAGGAAGTGGCTTCCGATCTCCTTTGTTTCAGCTACCCATGTTTTTGTATTTTATTCTTTACATACTTATATTGTGGATCTCTTCTTTCCGTGTTCTCTCCTTTCTGATCATCAAACCCATAAATCACAAGCTCGTTTCCCCCCGCCCCATTTTCAACATAAAGCTCATTGAAGGTTTCCGCTCTCTAACATAGTTATTGTCTTTTCTCTAATCACAAATCATGTTTTTTCTTCTCTTCCCTAATAGTTCCTCCTTCATGGGTATTTCAGAGTCTTTCCACCCTTCGCACTTGGTTAGTCCTCACTGAGTTTTGTGCATGTGCTGTGGCTGTTGTTTGTTGTGCACTCAAACACTCTTATTAGTGCACCCCCTCCAATATTATTTTCAGTCATCAAGGCCGGCTGTAATTTGGGCAACGCTCAAAGTACTAAATATTTGTGACTTTTTCTACAATTGTATTTCCTCCTCCCAATACAGACACACATAAAAGTTTCAAGAAGAGATTGGATTGCTATCTGTCAGAAATGGTGTAAGGTCTCCCACTTGGTTGGGGGGTTGGACTAGATGACCTACAAGGTCCCTTCCAACTCTGATTATCTGTTATCTGTTAAAAGGAAGCAGTGTGATGCAGGAGGTCCTTGAGTTATGACCTTAATTGAACTTGGCATGTATAGTCATAAGTCTTGGCAGACATAAATGTGACCGGTCCTGGTTTTATGACCCTTTTTTTGTGATAGTCATTAAGCAAACACCATGCCATGGTATGAACACTGTGACCATTAAGCGAATGCCACAATCATTTAGCAAACAATGAGGTTATTTAATGAAATGAGGCAATTTTTGCAGGAAACTAGCAATAAATGCCAGTTTCTGAGAAAAACATAATAGTTTGAAATCGTGTGATTAAAGGGTGCTTAAAAACAGCCATAAGTGGGATCCTGCTGCTAAGCTCTTAAATATAAAGTCTAAGTTCTTAAATATAAACCATAAGATTGGAACAATGTTGGAAACTTGGAAGCCGGTTCTAAGTAGGTTTTGTGGGCTCTGTCATAACTTCGGTTGGTTGTAAGTTGAAGAATGCCTGAAATTCTCCCAAATTACTCATTATATAGCTAGTCCTCAGCTTATGACCACAACTGAGCCCAAAATTTATGTTGCTAAATGAAACATTTGTTCAGTGAATTATGCCCCATTTTACTGCCTTTCTAAGCCACACTTGTTCAGCAACACTGCAAGTGTTAAGTAAGTTGTCAGTGTTCCACCTCCACTCCAACCAATAACTCCGAGACAGACATCTTCTCAAAAGTTCTGTTTTATTTGGGTAGTAAACAAGCACATCTGGGAAATGCCAAATCTGAAAGTTCCAGGTTTCCTTGCAATAAGTAAAAACTACAAATCCACCCCCTGTACCCATCATCGCCTCACGTGCCTCAATCACCATCCGTCCCAACTTGAGACGTCACCCTCACCCAGGTGCAGAAATAACATGACCTTGACTAAGAAGAAGAATGCTATTATGTCCAACCACATTCGCTCCAAGAAATTCCCCCCTCCCGTTTCTCCAGGCTCAAGAATGTGGCCGTGTGGAAGCGTCTGGTGCTAATATGACTTCCAAAGCCGACATAAATAAACCCAGTTGTTAAGTGAATCTGGCTTCTCCATTGACTTTGCTTGTCAGACGGTCGCAAAAGGGGATCAAGTGATCCCAGGAACACAGGAATGGTCATAAATGTGAACCAGTTTCCAAACATCTGAATTTTGCTCACGTGCCCATGGGATGCTGCAACGGTTGTCAGTGTGAAAAACAGTCATAAGTCCTTTTTTTCCAGAGCTGTTGTAATTTTGAATGGTCACTACATGGTAAGCTGGAAGTCGAGGACTAACTGTATTCTTAGTTGAGTCCTTGCAGACTTAGAAGCACTGCCATAAATGACAGCATCCATATGCACTTATTAGGAATGTGGGTTGATGCCACAAATTCTTCATGCTCTGAAATTTAAAAAAAACAGCAGCCTAGGTTGCATGGATAGAGACAAACCAGGGTTGCTACTTGTCTGGAAAGCAGAAAATCAGTTATTTTCAAATGAACTGTCTCTTTTCACACAGCAGAAGGCCTAGGATCCTTCACCTTCCTCCTCCTCCTCCTCTTCCTCCTCCTCCTCCTCCTCCTCCTCTTCCTCCATTTCTTCTTCTTCTTCTTCTTCTTCTTCTTCTTCTTCTTCTTCTTCTTCTTCTTCTTCTTCTTCTTCTTCTTCTTCTTCTTCTTCCTCCTCCTCCTCCTCCTCCTCTTCCTCCTCTTCTTCCTCCTCCTCCTCCTCTTCTTCCTCCTCCTCCTCCTCCTCCTCCCAACTGAGTTCAAAACAAAAAACTCAAAATGACCCAAACATTCTATTCAGTCCAGCTGGTCATTATTCAGCAAAATAGTGCAATTTCTCCCCCCCTTGCCTTTCACAGTTCTCTCAAGTAACAAGAACAAGAACAACGTTTATCACAATCAGGGTTTTTTTAAAAAAGAAAGAAAATCAGGACAAGAAATATAACAAAATGCACGGTAGTTTTTTTGAAATACAGGTAGCCTTTTTGTCTTACAAACAATCATGCCCTCAATTTTCATTGCTAAGTGAGACGTTTTAAGTGAATTTTGCTCCATTTTAACCACCTTTCTGGCCACCCTTAAGTGAATCACTGCAGTTGTTAAATTAGTTACACGATTATTAAGTGAATCTGGCTTCTCCTTTGACTTTGCTTGCAGGGGGTTGCAAAAGGGGATCACATGACCCCAGGACCATCATAAATTGGAATCAGTTCCCCAGCATCTGAATTTTGGTCACGTGACCATGGGGGGTGCTGAATTTTGATCATGTGACTATAGGGGTGCTGAAATGGCCTAGCTGTGAAAACCAGTTACAAGTTACTTTTTGCGGTGCTGTTGTAACGTTGAATGGTCACTGAATGAACTGTTGTAAGTGGAGGGCTATCTGTGTAGATCAGGGGGGACTTAATTTCACCTATATCTTCAGAGAAATCCGATGACAGATAACTGATAAACAGAGTTGGAAAGGACCTTGTAGGTCATCTAGTCCAACCCCCCGTCCAAGCGGGAGACCCTACACCATTTCTGACAGACGGCAGTCCAGCCTCTTCTTGAAAGTCTCAAGTGATGACGCTTCCACAACTTCCGAGGGCAACTTCTGTTCCATGGATTGATTGTTCTCACTGTCAGAAAGTTTCTCCTTATTTCCAGGTTAAATCTCTCCTTGTTCAGTTTCCCTGCATTATTCCTCGTCTGGCCTTCGGGTGCTTTAGAGAATCGCTTGACCCCCTTCTTCCTCCTCTCTGGGGCAGCCCCTCAAATATTGGAAGATGCTCTCCTGTCTCCCCTGGTCCTTCTCTTCCCTAGACCAGCCAGGCCCAGTTCCTGTAACTGTTCTTCATATGTTTTAGTCTCCAGTCCCCTCATCATCCTGGCTGCTCTTCTCTAGAGTCTCAACATCCTTTTTTTATAGTGTGGTGACCAAAACTGGATTCAGTACTCTAGGTGTGGTCTTACTAAGGCTTTATAGAGTGGTATTTGTTATGTCTGTGGAACTGGTTGGAGTTTCCAACCAGGTCCGCTGTTTGAGCGGGAGCATCAGCCGCTCCCATTGGCTGGCTCCATTTGACAGTCGGCTATAAAAGCCGGCTGTCGAGCAGAGCCAGCTCTGTTGTCGCCAGCTGGTCTGCCAGTTAGCAAGCAGACGCGACAACCCTTTATTCCCTGCAATAAAGCCTTGTTCGTTGTACGCTCTGGCTTCTGCCTCTTCCTTACCATCGCTCTGCAACAGTATTAGTACCTCACTTGATCTTGATTGTACCCCTCTGTTAATGCAATTTAGGATTGCAATCAAAGATTGTCTCATTTCAAAGTTTTCTTTCCATGGGCCATGTTAAGTTTGAGCAATGAGAGGCTGAACCAGAGCATGTGTGCAACA
>NW_020770490.1:5641-22508 GCF_900518735.1 Pseudonaja textilis
CAGTGTTGCACATGAGTAATAAGGACTGATGGGCAGGCAGCGGAGAAACGGGTGGAGAGGGGAGGGGCCAGCCAGAGGCCCGATTTACCAGGTCTCAGAACTACCGGGAACAGTAACAACCAGTTCTATAGAACTGGACCCAACTGGTAGAATCCCACCCGTTATCACTGTTGCAGCATCTCCAGGTAGCAAGATTTGAAGCAAGATATAAAGCATTATAAAAATATGATGATGCTGAACCACACTGAGCTTTCAAATGTTTTTGGAAACTGTTGATTTGAGCATGTAAAACCGTCTTGTCTTATTTTCGGAACTATTCTCCAAAGTTTTTAGATTTGCTACTACTAGGACCACCTTTGCCCTCTAATAATAATGAAAGATTCAGTGATATATATCCAAGTTTCCTGTTCCTTCACAGGCAATGCAAGAGTTTCCAGAGTAGATAATTCTTTAATCCTTAAAGCTGGCAACTACTCACCCAAGATTAGTATTAAGCAATGCCTTCAGCTATGTTAGTCCCCTGAGCACTTATATTCTTCAAGGAAGCACTGTTCTCTGTTCCATAACTTGTAGATTATCATTTGGCAATGACAAAAGGATAGCAATCTTGCAGTGGATCTTCTCTTTTGTAGAATAAAATGTCTTCTATATAAGTAATCCCATTCTGATATCCTTTAGCTGCACCTTAAAATCCATATGTTAGTCTTCCTGAGCCACTAATTCTCACTAATATCTGTCTTTTCATGGTTGGCCTTTATTCTGTATCTTTCTGTGATTATTAGAAATAACTTTTTAAAATGAAATCTAGCCTAGGAAATCAGCAAAATAACAAAGTAAAGTAAAGTAAAATAAATATGTCATATAACTTGGAAGACTGAAATTCTCAGGGAATAATTGCTCAGTTTTAAAATGAGTTTCAGTTTACTAAACATGGAGACAGTAAATAAGCTGTTGGTCTGAGGATAAAACCAGTGGTTTTGACTCTTTACATAATCTGTACTACACCATTTATCACTTAAATTATGGATGCATACAATATATAATAATGTGAAATAAAAGAGTAAAATGTTTCTTGTTCTTAGACTTCCCTCCACTGTCAAATGGTGTTTTAGAATAAGAATGGAGAACTTACATCCGTCCATGTGTGGGCCACTATAAATAGATATACTTGATGTTTGTTGGTGGTAGGAGTTGAATTTCCACATCTGCAGAATAATAACTTCCTTACCCAGGTGGTTTACAACAACAGAATACATTGCAAAATTCTTAAGAATTAAAACATTTCCAATTAAAAACAGCTTAAAAATATAACCCAAGTTAAAATCCAACCAAAACAAAAAAGTGAGTCCAACCACCACTAGCATCTAAATGTCTATTGGAATAGCATTGTTTTTACAGCTGTTCAAAAAATCTAAAGCTAGAGGACAATGATCTACTTTACACTCTGGAATTTTTACTTCTAGGGAATTATGAATAATCTCCAAAATTGTTGAACTAGTGTATTTCAAGCTATGTGTTTTAGATTTTTAACTTACAAGTAAGAGTTGTATTCATATTTTATTTATATACGGTATTCATAAAAAAATGTTTTACTTTATCTATACTCCTAGTTTTAGTTTTTATCATATTATAATGATTTTAATCTGTTGTTGTTTTCAGAATGTGCAAATTTTGTTTGGCTTCATAAAATTATCATCCTTTTTTGCAATAAGCTTAGAGGCCCAAAGACATTGTTTCTATCCTCTGCTCCTGCTTTGTTTCGGGAGTTGGGGGGTGGGGGGTGTCAATCAAGCATTAGCCTGCAGTGACAGCAGTTCAATGAAGACTTGCTTGGTATAATGATATCTACTATTGACCAACTATTATCTTGACCCAATTCAGTCCAGAATGTTTTGCAATATTCCCTCCTCTCTAAAAGTATTTGGGTTTTTTTCTTCCCCTTTATCTAAACTATAGTGCAACATTTAAATACTGGTAATTGTAGTGTAAATATAAAATCCAATGAGTAATTGTGGTCTAAACTACTATCAGTTTGGGACATATAGATCTAGTAGATTTATTATAAGTGAAACTCTATTGTAAAACATCTCTGACGTGGAATACTTAGAGCAGCTGTGTACATTATGAAAGATTTGTTGGAAAATGACACTGTATAGGGTGTTAGAACCCTGGGAAGTGTCCTCTTTGAAGATAGTTAAACTATTAGCAGTCACAACAGAAAGAGACAAACAGCTAAAGGCCAGGGGCAGAAGATTCGGCATCTGCTTTTATGTTTAGTAAAACTGTAAGGAACTCCCACAGCTTATGATGTCCAAAACTTCTTATCTCACATGCACAGATGAATGCATGCACAGAAACAATTTGAAAACTTAATCTTGAAAAATGTAGAGTTCTATTAAAACATCTTAACTTTATTCACTGGCATTAATTTTTTTTAATCATTTTGAATGTAATAACCAACTCCAAGTAACAAAAGCATGGAGATTTCTGAATATTTACATGCATTCACAGCTGAGTTATGGCCTATAAGCATTGTCCATACTGCTATCTATACTATATCAATTTTATGTTAGAGTTGATATTAGACTTTATAGAAAACAGAAGAGCAGATCTAGTGGCAGTGTTTACATAACATATGTATTTATATATTTACACAATGTCTTTATTATTTAAAATAAATAATTTAATATGGTGAATATATCTTTTCTTCTATTTTTCCCATGACACCCGGTGAGGTAAGGTAAGCTGAAGAAATATTAACTGGCTCAAACTTATCCAGTGGCCTTTTATGCCTAAAGTGCTATTTCAACTCACAATCTTCTGGTTTCTAGCTAGGTGCCTTAACCACTAACCCCAAACTGGTTCTCAACTGTATTAGTTACAAATAAGCACTCCAAATAAAACAAAAATAAACTTTCTCTAGTTTCACCTGGATTTGGGTATATTCAATGGCTTAATGTTTTGTGTAAACATAGCCAATGCAAAGGACTAGATTTTCTATTACTTAAATGCTCTTTGCACATAAAAGAACAATATACAGTAATTTTAACTGATGCTACTAAGAAAAACATGTAGTACACCGAAGACAAAAATTGGGCAAGCCACGGTAAAAGGAGTCACCTTACTAGCCTGCAAGAATGAAATGGAGCTATAATTCAGACATGTCTGAAAAATATTAGGTTGAAGAAATCCATTTCAGATTCAATTATATGACCTTTAGCATATCATTCAAATGTTATGATACATTTTTTCATTATCAGTGAGATTCAAAGCATAATTAAATAATGTCTCATTCAATGGTTTAATTGGTATCATGTAATTAAATCCTAACCAACACCTTCATGATGGATGCCCAAAATTCAGGATTCAAAATGTTACATTCCTTTCATGAGGATACACTAAAAATTGGCATAATTAATAAGACTTTTAAAAATATATATATTAAAATCAGGCAATGAGGAATTTTGACAAAGATTATATCTTCACACAATTTTATTTCCATAAACAAATATGTAGATTAATTACTGTGTTTCCCCCAAAATAAGACCCAGTCTTATTTCCCCCCCCAAAAGAGGCATTAGGTCTTATTTTTGGGGATGTCTTTTCCACTGTTTCATCTTGTGGCAGGGGCACTAACAGTCCTGCCCAGCAGGAGCCTGTGTGGTTGCTGCTGGCCCACTTCTGTGGTCAATTGCTATCTCTCGCATGCTTTTGTTTCGCCATCAAAGGCCTTCATGAAAGGCCTCTGCAGTCGAAATACGAGCTCTGGATTGATACATGTTGTGCCCATTTCTCCATCAGAGGCCTTTCTCTGTCAATCCAGAGTTTGTTTCTTAGCTGCAGAGGCCTTTCATGAAGGCCTCTGATGGCAATTTAGAGGCAGGAGATGACGTGCGCAAGCGGTGGCAAGTAGCTGCAGAAGAAATGTACAGGCAAGATGAGGTAGGTGTCAGGGCGTGGGAGACCTATCTGCAACTGTCCTAAGGTACAGGGCACATGGGGCAGCTCCACCCCACCATGCGCAACCTAGCTTGATTTGTAATCATGCCCCCCACTTCACCTCGTGCAACCAGGTACAATGGAGTGGGGTGGGGTGGGGCCACTAAGGCTTATTTCGGGGCAGACATGTAAAAATCAAGCTAGGTCTTATTTCTGGAATAGGTATTTTTGGGGGAAGCAAAAGCTTGCAAAAGCATGATGTATATAAATATTTTTATTTCCAGTTTCAAATTATAAGTTTATCATATTTGAGTTTCTTGGGGATTTTTTGTATTGTTTTTATTCCTTTCTGATTTTATTCAGTTTATATGCAACCCAAATTCACAAATATTGATAGGAAGAATTTTATATATCTTTTAAATAAATACAATAAATAAATCTAATGGCTAAATATGCACATGGATAATTTTTAGAAAGTAGCAACAATAGCTGAACATTTTTCTTGAAGGTGTCAGTGCATGCTACTAGAAAATAAAAGAGACAGGCATTCCTTGAAATGAGCCACTTTGAGAGGAAAATCCAACATCTTTCAGGGGATAATTATCTTTTAGGTAATTTCATAAGAGAAAGAAAACTTGGTTAGGAGCTGACTGGCTAGGGCTTGGTTAGAAGCTGACTGCCCAAGCACAGAAATCACCTAGTGACAAATTTCTCTCTCTTCAGGATATATAAAATTATTTAGATGGATATTAACATAAGATTACTAAATGCAAATATACAGTCTCTTTGGTGATTTATTTCCTTTTCAATGGCAATTCATAAATGACCTTGTAGATCTACACAGCTTGGGAGGGATTTTTGCATAAAAATCTTCAGGTTAGTGATACTTTCCTTCATAACTACTGATACAAAACCACAAAACTTGGAAATGTTAATAAGAAAAATCTTGTTTATGTAGGAAGCAGCACTTTTTCTACTGATAATATTTACTATTGATTACAATCCACATGTACAAGCTGCATGATAACAAGATGAATTCTTTAAAAATTCATTTGAAAAATTACAGAATCTGGTATTAAATTCCCTTTTCTACTGAATTAGATCAACTATGATTAGACTGACCAGCAATTTATAAAGAAGTTACAAAACTGAGCTCCAATAGTAAACTAGATATATCTCCTCATTACTTAGATTTTTCCATCATGTACATTTCCCACGTCTGAAATAGGAAAAAAAAGGAAAAAGGTAAATCTTCAGTGCTTTCTTGAGGCACATTCTCATTCACCATTTAGTTATTAATATCTATTCAGTTTCTTGAACTGAACTATATATATTAAGCTGCTGCACCAGAGTTTTGCTACTCTTGCTATTTTAAACAAATTTCTATCTAGAGAGCATAACAGTGAAAAATAAGCCACACTGTGTGAAACTATTTTAACCCCTTTCTAGTAAAAATATAACACTTTGCTGCAGCATATAGGTACTAGGGAAACAAAAGAACTGGAAATAATATCAACTGGCAATAAAATTGGAAACGCTCCATAAATACTTTATATGGTTCATAGACTTAAAGTGTCAAAAGATTTTTAATTTGGCTAGAGCTTGACTTTCCCAGCTGACTTTCTTTTATATGCATGAAACTATTATGAAAAAAATCATAAGCATCTAATGCCTATGAAAAGCAGATCTCTCTCTTCCCCCACACAATCATGAGAATCTTTCAGATGCACAAACTAAATACAATACAAGTATTCCAATCAAAGATCTATGGCACAACATAAAATATACAACATTCTAATCGGGGTGGATTTGGACCGGTTTGGGCATCTGGTTCACCGAACCGATACTTGAACCAACTGGCTGGCCCCACCACCCCTCCCCTCCCAGGGTCTCCACATGGTCCATTTTCATGTGGAGGCTCTGGGAGGGGGCCCTCTTGGTAGTACTAGAAGTCCAGAAATGGGCCTGTTTTTGGTTTCCGGAGGGCCTCCAGAGCTTGTTTTCACCATTCCAGAGGCCCAAGGGAAGCCTCCGGAAAGTTCCGGTAGGCCACGCCCACCATGGTAGGTTCTGGTAGGCCACGTCCACTCAGCAACTGGGCAGTGAACCAGTTGCTGGGACTTTTGAATTCCACCCAATTCTAGTACTATAAAATCAGAAACTTCAAATAGTAATTTGAAGGTATCCTATCACTAAATAGGCGCTCCAAAATAACTTTCAGTATTTGCTAGATGATCAGTACATTGGATATAACATATTTACACATTTTTGTTAAAATGCCAGGTTTTTGAGGTGGAATAAAACCAAACAAGATAAGTCATTCCCCCCTCCCACTTTATGCAACCATGTTATTGCATATTTTTACTGTTATTTCCACCCTAAAAGATTTCAGCTTGTTTTTCAATTGACTTGTATATCTTATATGCTATTTTAAACATTACAAATTGTAATGATTTACTTGGTCTGATAGTAGCTTCTGATCTTTACAGCAGTTAAGGGTTCAATTTTAAATTTACCTCTTTATGGTTAAAACATAACACTTCTTTAAATATGTATCCTGTTCAATGATCAAAACTATAAAAAGCTTATATTTCGGTTTTCTGCAAAAAGTCTATAAGGAATTTCAATAAAAATGAGTGTATTTTCTTTTCTCTGATCAAAGAAATCAATTTAGCCATCTCAGCAAGTTTCATATCTGTTTGATCTTTTACTTTTACATTTTTTGTTGATATCTTTGATTTCCATTTATTAATCTTGAAATCTTGAAAATCCCTAATGTACCAAATTCTTTCAATTTGTCCATTAATATTTTAATTTTCTTTGAAGGATCTTCCAGAACCAACCAAGTCATTAGTAAAACCCTTAACTTATAAGTTTCTTGTTTAATCTTTACTCATACAATCTTCTTATCTTGTTTTATATCTCTATTCAATATTTCAAGAACCAAATTAGGGGAGAGAAGATAGTGAACATCTCCTTGGGTATCTCATCTCTATCTATGCTTTCTGTGAAGTATATAAAATATTACCTTTTATAAAGTTCTCTACAAAATTCATATTTTTATTCTAACCCTTGAATAAGAAATCCCATTCTAATTGTTAAACTCCTTTTTGGTATCTAAAAATGCAGCTTGTTTTTATTATGTTGCTCCATATTATTCCAAAATGACTAAATAATTTCTAACGTTTAACTGTCTTTTACTAAAAACTCATACTGATCCTCATGAATAATTTTTTGCAAAATTATTGGAAAAAAATTGCAGTCTCTCAGCAAGAATAACTGTGAACTGTTTGTTATTCTTTGATATCTGCCTACCGTTTCTTATTAAATGAAATTCTGTCCTTGTATTATTGCTATATTGGTCTCTAACATTTTGGTATTTTTCTACCCTGTAGAATAGTGTTTATTGCATTTTTAAAAGGTTGTAAAAGTTCAGCCTCAAAATACTTATAAGAATCTGATAATCCGTTTGATCCAGGCACTTTTCTACTTTTTTAAAACTAGTTTCAGAAACTTCCCTCATTGTTATATGTTTTTTTTCATGATCTGTCCATCTGTAATCCTCAGTAAATTTTGTTCTTTTGATATTCAACTATTTTCTCTACAGAGATATTATTTTCTTTATACAAACTGGAATAATGTTGATGGAATAATTTTTGTATTGCTGTATTATTCTTGTTTTAGATATTTTTTACTGTTGTAATTGTTTTTAGATTGTAAGTCACCTAGAGTCACTGATTGAAATGGGTGGCTATAGAAATTGGATAAATGAATAAATGAATAAACAAAAAAATAAAATAAATGTCACTGATAATGTTTCTACATTAGAAACATTCAGTGCATTATCAAAGCATTCCTAAAAGGTTCACGATGATCAGCATAATTGTGATTTTAGTCTGTGGATGAAGACACAGCATGTTACTTTACTAGGGATAAAATGTAGGCAAAAATAATCTGCCCAATGAGCAGGCTACTAATTGGCCTTTATATAGCTTCAGAAATCAAGGTTGAATAGGAATGGTCCTTGTTACATGTTAGCTGTGCCATCAACTGTGTTCTTTTCACAGGTAAATAATAATTGTGCACACAACTCTGATGTTCTAAGTCTTTGGGAGACTGAACATAAAAGTACAGACAATAATTAAAGTGCCTAGTCACACTTCTTAAAGAGAAAAGCAGAGCTAATCCTGGCTTCTTAGATTAAACTTAATTAAGATAAATACCGCATTGCTTACTATGCTAGCATAAAAAGAAGCTTCTGTTAAATGAGATTTAGTTCTTAACACCACACAAATACAAGGCCAATTCCCTGTTGCATTCCAGACAGGATTTAAGATCTCAGGAAAACTATTCAGATTTTTAAAAATTGACCGGATGAGATATTATTTTATAAATGTGATGGTACTGTAATGGGTTGCAAAGAAACAGAGGTGGATTTATTGAAATAATTTGTTGAATTATTCTACATTTTCATCATTCCTATAGAAGGACCAAGCTTTGAGAATTAGAGGCTCTGTAAATAAATGTAAGGAGCAAACAGTGAGGGTCTCACATGACCCTGGGTAAAATAGAAGCCTGCCACTAATCTCTAAAGCAGGCTGAAAAGCTCTACAGAAATCCTGATTGTTAATAGCCCTTTCCACTGATTAACAGGCTATCGTGGGGAAATCTGCCTCCACAATGCATGAATTGCTTGAATAGCTAATACAGCATGCCACAGACTTATCAGGACACACAAAAGAAATGGTGAATGACTCATTTCAAAGGAAGCAGTAGTTGATGCATAGTTGATAAAGAAAGGACTACTTATTTAGATAAAATACTAATTTCTTAAATTTCAGAATAAAATATCCTCTCCTTATAATTAGTCTTTTTAATTTAAGTTAAATAGCTGGAGACCTTTCCCATAGCAAAGTGTTATAAATATGACCGAAACCATATTTTCAATTCTGAAATTCAGCAAATGGAGAAGATTTTTTAAATTAAAAATTTAAATCTCACTGATGGATTAGAAAAGAATTGGAGGTGAGAGAATATATTTTATATTCTTTACAACTTCTCATATCGGTTGGGAAGATAATTACAGAACAGAGGCAACAAACTCACAACCTGTGGGCTGAATGCATCATGTGCTGGCCATGCCCATCCCGTTTTAGCGAAGGGGGGAAATTACGATATGTCATGTGACAACAGCATGATGCTGCAAGTTTGACACCTTTTATAGAATATGAAAGTTATGCATTAGAATCCAGATCACAATAATTACAATAGAGTAGTACAGAACACAGCACACTTAAAAGTATATATTATGAACTCCAATTGATTTTCAATTGTTTCACCTGCAGAATGTTCATTTAGCTTCTAAGACAGATACTATAATTACTGAGTAGATATGTAAATCAAAGTGATTGAAATGAAAACACTGTTAGGGATAATCATTACCTTTCTGTTCATTTTTTAGTTTCAAGATTCAAAAGAAAAATTGAAATGCTTACAGTGTATAAGAAAAAAATCTCAAATTTTGCTTTACTATTATGACTGAACAATTTACTATAACATTTCAAATATAATAACATAATCAAAATAGGGTTTCTAACCATGTTGTACTTACGAATACAATATAAGCTTCATAACCTCTTATAAATCCATAATGAAGGAAAAACCAGTTTTATAAGCTGGATTTGATAAAGTCTTCAGAATTGGGATTTAATGTCTAATCTAATCCACAAATGCTCTGCAACATTTGCCTTGCTTATTCCCCCTTCCCCAACCCCAGACAGGTTTCTTTAGGTACTAGAACTGCGGATACTCATCTTGCGAAGACCTAAGGAGCCTTCGACTTCTTGGTCTTTGGTGCTTCAGGCCTTTGGTGCACTTGCAGAGAATGGAGGCCTAAAGTACCACAAGGTCAAGTGAGATCAGTAGTGTGAGATCTCTCACTACTAATCTTGCCTGATTTTATGGTACTTTAGATTTCTGTTCTCTGCAAATGGAGGACTGTACGATATCTGCAGCAAAAGATTTTGAAAACAGAGGGAAGGCCTGAAGCACTGAAGCCTTTCCTCCGTTTGCAAAGACTTTTTTCATATTTGCAAAAACTCTTTGTCACTGAGAATGGAGGCTGGTATAGCTGCATGTGTTCCTCCAGGCCTTCATTCTCATTGGCAAAGGCCTCCTTAACCCCTTTGCCAATGAGAAGGGAGGTCAGGATAGTCACATGTGTCCCTCCGGGCTTCCATTCTCATTGAGGAGGACTTTGTCGATGTCTGGGCCTCTGTTCTCATTGGCAAATGTTTCCATAACCCTTTGCCGATGAGAATATAAGTCTGGAAAGAAGCATGCAACTATCCCGGCCTCCATTCTTATCAGATTAGGGCTTGAGGCAGCCTTTGTTGACGAGAACAGAGGCTGGGAGAGATGCATGCAGCTGTCCCAATCTCCATTCTTTTTGTAACAAGGACTGGAGCCTAACAATCACTTTCTCTGTAGGCACTGGCAAGCCTTTGCTCCAGGTGAAACCATGGCAGAGAAGCTAGAGAGGAGTCAGCTCCATTGATCATCGAGATCTACATAAGGTAAGTGACCCAGTCAGGCAGGATGGGGCAGGAAGTATATCTCAGTGGGTTGGGGAAAGCACTAGGCCCCCATGTCCTTCTTCACCCAAAGATACCTCATGCACATAACGGCCCATGGATTATAATAGTGAATGCATGGGTAAAAGCAGGGAGTGATCATATTTAAGTTATATGAATATAATTGTTATGAATATAATTGTCAGGCTCCATTGCAATTGTAATTTGAAGATCATCTGTACAATATAAGATTATGGAGGCATTAGCAGTCTTCAATTATGAGGAGTTGTTTAAGACTGGGAAGAAGTATCCCAGTCTTGAAAAAATATCAATAGATACCAGTAGGAGAATAAATAATGTGCTTAAATGACAAGGAAAAAGATTTTGATTGAGTATCAGGAAGTATTTCTTAATGATAAGAACTATTCCAAAGAATCACATCAACTGAGTCAAAAGTTATGATTTATTTTCTTATAGAACGCCTATAATTTTTTAAGTTCTTGGGCTAGGAGAATATTTTCAGACTTCATTACATCATCAGCTCCTTCTCTAAGGCAGACAGGTGAGCTTGGCAAGGGCAATTTGGCACATCTGTACTTCTAACTAAGCAATTTCTGTAATAGGCAAATGTGTTTTATAACATTTTAAATCTTTTCTTTGAGGACCAGATTAAATTATTGTGGTGTTCTTATAACACATTTAAACAAGAGTTAGTTTAAACCTATGGAAGATTAGATCTTTATTTGGGTTAAATCCAACTCTCAGCGTTTAGTTCAGTGAATCAAATTCTTAATAAATCAAACCAAACGTATTGTACCAATTCAATTCAATATAGGAAGACATAAAATACTAAGGGAATAATCACACCCTAAAGATCCCCTGGAAAAATTAGTCTTCACTTAGTTTTAGAAGGGAACCTGTTTTTAATTAATATGTATTTTATTTTAATTAAATTTAAATTAAGTAAAGATGCCTGTGTGTTTCCAAAGACTTCAGAGATACACAGCAATGTTTTCATGCCAACAGTCCATAAATGGTTTGCCATTATGCTTTATCTTTTTTTAAAAATACCTTTTCATCTAAGCTAGATCTCTGCCATGTCTCATTGATATAGCAACCAAGGCAATACTGATTAAGTTTCTTATTTTAGAATTTTACACAAAAACTTCAGACAAGTTCAATCAAATGTTACTTGTTGAAACAATTCAAATATATTTGTTTTCTGAGGTTCTCGCAAATAAAATGTAAACAAATCAACATGACGTCTACCCCTGCCTACTTAGTTGTCCTGGACCAGCTACTTATTGAATAAAACTCCTGAAAAAATGGTGCAGCCCTTTTTCATATGAACAGGAATTAAAATGCTGATCAGCATTTGAGACCACTGAATCAATTTTTAATAAGTTAATATTCAAACCTTGAAGGTTATCTACTAATTAATCTCAAATATTCCCATTTTTCAAAATAAATTTGTAAGAGTTATTATAAATTAGTCCTACTAAGCTGTTTTATTATTTTACTCCAAAATGAGGTGTTTAAATGAGACTAGCTGGTGTGATTTCCAACCAAGCATATTTTTCAATACTATTTTAATTATATGTTCAGTAGGAAAACAAAGCCAATAGGAAAACAAGACAAAGATATATTAGTGCATTAGCTGCCTAGAAGTAAAACAGAAAATAATCTGAACTGCAAAAACACTATGTAAATTGCGATCACAGATGAATTACAGTTTTAGCATCAACTGAATTTATTTAGTAGCATGATTGAATAAATTTAAGTTTCAGATCTTTGTTTACAAAGTAAAATACATATTGCATAGATACATTTGGATCCCTCTGTCCCCAAATAGCTGAAGGGTATAGTAGGTAAAATATAATTCTATATTTCTTTGTGGATAAAGTTTGAAAAAAATCTTTACTTTCAAAACACATAACCTCTTCTTTTAATTCTGTGACAAGGCAAAAATTGTTCTTATTCATTCAGTCTTTCAACCCAGCAATGCTCATTTACACCTTTCTCATCATACCTGAGCCCAGACAATTCTCTTATGCATAGGATAGATTGTATTTTCTGTTTAATGGGAAGGTAATTTTCTGCAATAAATTCTTGAATAGCCTGAAAAGATGGTTTAATACAACATTAGGAATTCTTCTACAATAAAACAACAATTTCCCAAGAAAAAAAGACTAATTTGTTTTTTCAGCCCGCAGAATAATATCAATAGTGCTTGCTTTCAATTAAAACATAGTCTAATTTATGCTGCTTCTATTCTTCAAAGCATCAATATATTATACTGAAGAACAGATTCCACTCTTCATAGCATTTCATTACTGAGCAATCAGTTTTTTATAAAGAAAACGACTTCTTTCATTTATGTTTGTATCAAGAACCTGATTATGATTACTGAGTGGATTACCTTTGTGTATAATTTCTCATAAAAATATGATCTAAATTGAAAGCACCAACATGGTGATATAACAGCATGAAGAGACCACCTGAAGTTTTCCAGATGTTCTACACTTCAAATCAAATTACATGTTCACTGGAAATTGGGCAAGTGACAGATCCAAACCTGACAGCATCACTAGAATTAGTTTTTTCACATTTTGAGTCAGAAAACATGAAAACTTTACCATCAACTAGGGTAAAATTCCACCTACTGTCACCCCTTCCTGAAAAACACAAAATCTCAGCTGCATCTCCTCTATAACTACTAAAACCCTAAAAATTATTAACTTCCAAAAGATCATTTCTCAGCTCCATGGATAAGCAAGAATTAAAAGATTAAATTATCCATACTAATTTTTATTTAAAATTAAATAATGTAAATTGAGAAACAGCCTTGATACTAAATGAAGTGATAGGTCTTTGATCCACAATATTTTCTATTGTGAATTGTAGATCTTCTCTACATAGTTTAGATTTGCTGGAACATATAGCTCCCCAAGAGAAAGATTTATTAAAATGGATGCCCTCAGAACAATGGACCATGAAGACTCCTGACTACTATGGGGATAGTTGTTCTGCTGATCATCTGGTTCATCTGTAGAAGAGAAATAATCTGGCTTTTTACATAATTGTTCATGAGCACCTTTTACTTAGACATAACGTTTGAACTTGTTGGTTTTCTTTGGAAAACTGAAATGAGCTTTGTAGTCTGAGGATGCAGCCAAGTCCTTTGGAGGACTGAGATAAACTACTTGGTGATTACAGTCTGCGCTTGCTGCCTAGCAAAACTAGTTACTTTGGTGAAAGTTTTAAACCTTTCTTTTAAAGAGGTGTTGTTTCTTTTAAAATAAACATGAAATTAATATCAGTTAATCCCTTAGCCCCGTGATGGCGAACCTATGGCACACGTGCCACAGGTGGAATGCAGAGCCATTTGTGAGGGCACGTGAGCCCCAGCCAAAGTTACCTGCACTGCGCATGGGTGCCTCCCAGCTGATTTTCGGACCATTTGAGTCCATTTTCACCCTCCCAGAGGCTCGAGGGAAGCCTTTGCAGCTTCGGGAGGCTGAAAAACAGGCCTTCCAGAAATACTGGAAGTGGGAAAATGGGCCCATTTTCAGCTTCTAGAGGCTCCAGAGGCTTTCCCTGAGCCTCCGGAATGGTGAAAATGGCCTTCCCTGGGCTCCACAGGCCCTCTGGAAACTGAAAACAGGCACTTCTGGTATTTCCTGGAAGGCCCGTTTTCAGCCTTCTGAGGCTGCAGAGGCTTCCCTCAAGCCTCTGGGAGGCCGGGAATAGCCTCAAACAGGCTGAAAATATGCTGGGAGGCATGCACATGCGCAGTGCAGGTAAGGGAACTGGGTGGGAGTGTTGCACTCACATGCACAAGGGGGGCAGGGCACACTGCATTGTGGGTTCTGTCATACATGCACATATGCTGTCATGCGCACGAACGCTTTTGGCACACTACAACAAAAAGGGTTGCCATCACTGCCTTACCCTAATACAATAATTGGTAGTAGTTTTCTGTCTATTCACCTTGCATCAGGAAAAGCTTTATTCAGACTGACATTGAAATGAGAAATGGAGTATAAGATATAATTAATTTTCTCTCTTTATGTATGTAGTGTATACTTGTAGGGAAGATATGAAAAGATTGCCTTATTGATGCTTAGGACCAATTGTTACCAATATTCAGCAGCAAGGAATTTTGGAATCTGCAAGTATCATGATTTCATCTATGATGGACTTTAAAGACTAGCTAGTCTTTAAAAAACAAAATAAACCAATTTTTGGTCATTATACCATTTTCATTTTTCCATCTAAAAGGAACTTCTGTTGGTAAAATTTGAAGCAACTATTCATCTCATTTAAAATAAAATAAAATTGCATAACTGAATTACTTTGTGAATTGAACTGTGAAGGTGATCTGCAGCTGTTTGCAGTTTTGAAGAGCGAGGAAAGGTTTGGACTAGAAAATGTTCCATATGCAATTAACTCTGAAATTTTAAGGCAAGAAGAAGACTTTTTTTCTCCCACCACTGATTGCTATCTGTTCTTTCCAATTCTTGATTTCTAAAATGAGAAGTGCAACAGCTTAATTGCCTTGAAGTTATACTTTGACTGCAAAGTCTGCTCTTGATAGATGGGTAGGAAGGGAAGAGAGAAAAAGAGTTGTTTCCTTCTCAGTGGAACTAGTAATTTGCATCTGCTCAGGTTGGCTCTTTTTATTAATAACTCCAGGGGGCTTTCATGTTTGAAATTATCCCTAACAAAAAAGGATAATTTGTGAATGCCAATATGATCTGCATAATCCTGCATATCCCAGGCTAACCTTCCTTAACCTTGGAACTCTTCCCTTCACATACTTTAACAGCATTACCTGCTAATGTCATGGGGGCAAGGAGAATTTTGTGAAGTTAAATATCTGGAGGACGTCATCATTTGGAAGGGTTGTTTTAGACAAATAGGCAGATTACATTTATCTTATTTGCAATTTTTATTCATCCTCAATGTTGCAAGATAATTTTTTCATTTAAAAATATATGAAACAGTTCTTCATGTAGTATAAAGTCAAATATTTTAATAAGTGCCTATCTCTTATATCACAATTCAGAATGAATTTTTCAGTATAAGTATTTTACCATACATTTTAAAAAAATAAATAACTCTTGAAAAATATGTCTTCAGGTATGTATAATCTAAAGAAGACTTCATGGGAAACAGGACAACAGAATGAACATTTCGGCACAATTCAGGCTATAAACACTGTACCTCTTTTTGGAAATAGCGTCCACTATTTTGAATCCACCGCCCCTCCTCCGGGGATATCCCTATCTGTTAATTATCTAAATAAAAATAGCAGGAATTATAAAAAGCAGATTTGATCTCCGGAGATTAGAAACACAATTCTATTTCTTCCTTACATAGCTTATGCTTTTAAGAACAATTCTATATTATGCTCTCTATCTATGTGACTGTATGAGTGCATATTTATTCATATTTTATTTTTGGAGGTGTGCCTGGAGTTTACTTTTTTGGAAAATTTGCAATATTTTTGGAAATTACTTGTCCTTGTTTTTGCTATGTCCGTGCTATGTCTGAAAGGGACAGACTCAAGGTTATCCAGGAGACTTTGTGACAAAAACAGAACTATAACTCACAATCTGCTGTTAATTCACCACGTGACACCCACGATTTTATGAAGCAGGTTCCATATATTGTCTAAAATATATATGATTCTCAAATAGAAATACATTACTTTTATTAAAGGGTTTTGCATCTTCTATTTTAATTATTTTGCAAAGAGTTTTTAAAGCAAGATTATCAATGTGTCATAAATCATTAATATAATAATACACACAGAAGACTTGAAATATAAATTATTCTGAAATAAGAAATATCTTATATCTTAATTCTGATTTCATTGAATTAACCAATTTTTAAAGTAGGTAGGCTTTACAGCCTTCTAATGTTACACTGAATTCTGTTTATATACCGTATATGAAACTAGAACAATTTGTTTCCTTTCTTTTTAAAAGAGGAAGAGGAAAGATGTTGGAGCTTTCAAGCCCAAAATTTTCTCTTGGATATTCAGGAAGCATAGAATCTTGAATGAAGGTCTTACATATGAACAGCATTAGAATCCAGAACTTGTTTGGTCTTACCTACATTTATGGATCATAGTGAGCACAATTTCCTATCATTGTATATATAATGTTAGGAAACAGTTGGACTACATGCAAAACTGAAAATATACAAAACTAGTTTTCTAATTGAGATTAGAAAATAATTGCAAAAAGATAATTTTCCCTAGTCATAATTTGCCAAATGAGAGGAAATTAAATTGATAAATTTAAATAAAGCCTGTAATCTGAAAGATGGTAGAGCTACATGTTAATATT
>NW_020770491.1:0-22507 GCF_900518735.1 Pseudonaja textilis
ATTTTAATTCTATTTCTTCAGTCCAGTACATTGTTTAGGCAGTCTATATTCCCGTGTTATAGAACGTTATCCAATACCATATAGTATTCTCTATGATAAATTTATATGCCAAGTATGAGTATATTTAACAGCTAATAAATCAATATTGTATCAAATCAAACTCAGTTACAGCTTTAAAACAATTCTAGAGTTTTTAATTCTATATAAATCTTTATCCTATGTTATATATTAATATTAAATATTCTGATTATTCTAAGCCAGCAGTGTTTTACAGTCCTTAAAAATATTAAGTATTCAAAACAACAATCAAGATGAATATTTTACCCAGAATTTCCAAACCATACCAATCAGACTTGGTAAAGATTACTTTGAAGAATTAAATAAAATTGTGTTGAAGTTTATATGGCAAGGTAAGAAAGCCAGAATAAAATTAAAACTTCTACAAGATGCTGGAATTAGAGGAGGTTTTGGCCTTCCGAACTGGGAGTTGTACTACCAAACTGCAAATTTAATGTGAGTTAAAGATTGGATAACATTAAGAAAGACTAGATTGTTGACACTAGAAGGACATGATTTATTACTGGGATGGCATGTTTTTCTGTGGTATAAGGGAACTAAATCGCAGGGCTATTTTAGAAGGCATTATATAAGGGAGTCTTTATGGTTGAATTGGGAGAAAATTAAGAGAAAATGTTATTTGAAAATCCCAGTCTGCTTATCAACTATTGAAGCTTTTTCTTATCCTATAATATATGAGAAGGAACAAACAGTTAGATATGGGGAAATATTGGATGAAAAGAGTGAACTTAAAACAATGCAAAAACTAGAAGAACAAGGCATAAAGATGAATTGGTTTTCATATGCGCAAATACATTCAAGGTATCTTATAGATTCTAAAGAGGAGGGATTTTATGATAAATTGACTGATTTAGACAGGATCTTGACAGGTACTGATGAAAAAGTGGTTAAAAAATTATACACTTATTTGTTGGAAATTTTATTAGAGGAGGAACTGTGGTGGACTGACAATTGAAAAAATGGGAGACGCAGGGAAGACGTCTGAGCAACTGCCAGCCCCGAGAGCACTCGGGTAGCAGTATTTATTAAGAAAATGCAAATACAAAATCAAAACAATGACTTCAACATTAGCTCAGCAGCATTATCTAGCTAGGCCTCAGCGAAGGTGATAAAGTTCCCGTGAGAATATCCAGGCACCAAAGGTCTCATGGGAATGGCTCGGCTAGGTACTGTGAACCCCCACACACATTCCTGGTCTCTGAGCTTTGCAGACCATAACAGGATCAAACTCTCATCATAAAGACACTACTGCCCTCATGAGGAGCGTTTGTGATACCCCCAGATCTTACAAAGCTGTACAAGAACTTGCAGAATATGATGGATATATTACCACAAGGAACAAGTTAAAGAAACGATGATTGTTTGGGGGAAGAATTTTGGATATGGGATTGATTTGAAGAAATGGCAAAAATTGTGGTCTCAAAATTATAAAATGACAATGTCAACAGCTTATAAAGAAAACTTGTATAAGATGTTTTACAGGTGGCATTTTCCCCCGACAAGAATTGCAAGAATGTTTAAGAACAAATCTGAAAAGTGCTGGAAATGTCATCAGATACCTGGCTCATACTACCATATGTGGTGGACTTGTGAGGACGCTAGAAAATATTGGACTAAAACTCGCATATGGTTGGAAAAAATGACAAAGACACATATAGACTTGAAACCAGAGATTTTTTTATTGGGAATCTTACCTGATATATATAATAAAAATTTGAAGTATTTGATTGTAAATATATTAACAGCGGCTAGGATTGTATTTGCTAAAAACTGGAAGAGTGAGAAAACTCCATCAGAGGAAGAAATTATTAAGAAAATATTGGATTGTGCTGAAATGAGTAAATTGACATTTGAAATCAGAGAACAAGAAGATAAACAATTTTATGAAGTTTGGGATCTTTTTTAGGAATGGTTAGATAATAAAACATAATAATAGAATATTCAGATTTAGCATAAAAAATTTTTTTCTTGATATTATCTTTATAAAACATTATCAAGATAGATTTGGTATGATCTTATGATTTATTGCAAAATAAACTAAGTAAACTATAGTTATCTCGTTAAAATATGAATTAACAAAATTATAGATAAATGATTTTTTTAGTGATGATTTAGGTTATACAATTATTGATTGATAATATGAGCTATTATGTAATATAATTATATTACTTACAGCAGTCAAATCATTACTTACATCTGGTGCTGTTCTAATTCAGTTCAACAAGAATTTGCCTTTAGTCTTAGTTGCAGAGGCATCACCTTTTGAGGATCCTGCACCAACCAATGCTGTGTTCCTAATCAATGACCTCAAGCTTCCCATCACCACCTCTGATATTGCTGCCCACTCTGCCAAGGACAAGGTAATTTCCCAAGACCTTGACTGGGTGGGAAGGGGGTGGCCTACAGTCCCTTATTCTTCCAAATTCATGCCTTTCAAAATGCACCAGCAAGAATTGTTTTCTTTGCAAGGCTGCTTTATTTGGGGACCAGGGTAGTGCAGACCTTCCCAGTTGCAGACCTCAGTTTTAGAAGTCCTGCATGAGGGTCACCCTGGCATTGTCAGGATGAAGGCTCCAACTCGCAGTTATGTATGGTGGCTGGGCATGGATGTTCAGATTACTAGCTGGGTGAATGCTTGTCAGCCATGCCAGGCCACCAGACCTTCTCTGCCAGCATCCTCTCCAGGAACGTGGGAAGATTAGGAGGTTTTCCTAGCTAACCAAGGAACGCCCTAAGAGCTCCTTTTCACCCTGCCAGGAATGGTCTGGCTGAAAGGTCAGTCAGATCTGCTAAGGATGTCCTGGAGATGCTTGGGCCCATCGATTGGAACTCCAGACTTGCTAAGTACCTCCTCACCCAGTATATGACTCCCTGTGCCACCACAAATAGGTCTCCAGCTGAACTCTTCATGGGTCGCCATCTGAGGACTACTCTAGACAGACTGCATCCAAATTACACCCCAGTCACACACCTGAGGTAAAATAGCCAGACTAGGAAGTTTGCTGAGAATGACCAGGTCTATGCTAGGAACTATGCAGGTCATCCTTTGTGGATGGTTGGGTGGATTGTGGCAGTAACCAGTCCTAAGTCTTACAGGGTCTAATGGCAAGACGGTCGCATTTGGCGCCGCCATGTCAACCAACTAAGGGGGCATTTGGGTATGTCTACAGGTGGCCCTCCTGATGTTCTTGCTACAGCGAGACCACCAGCACCCAAGGAAGCTCACCATAAAAATGAAAGTAATGAGAGCCTACCTGAATAGTCATCGGTCCTGCACCCAGGGCTGCCTGAAGCCGAGGTGCCCGCTTCTTTATCACTAGAAGCTGCTCGCCACAAAGAGGACTCCCATCCAGCAGCAGCTCTGTCAGAGCTGAGAAGATCTGGTCATCTGCGCAAGCGCCCAAGTTACCTGAAAGACTATCCATGCTCCATTTGGGAAGAAAGGAGTGTTGCATTCTGAAAAGATTGAGCTGATGTCTTCACTCTGGTCCGTGCCTCCAGTGGGAACATGGACCGTTCCTATTGGCTGATGCTGTTTGACAGCTGACTATAAAAGGGAGTTGTCAAATGGCATCAGCTGTTGCCAGCCAGCTGGCTGCCTTCGTTAGCATGGAAGTCACGGCAAACATTTATTGTTTCAATAAAGATAAAGCTGAAGTTTGCTCTACGTTCACCTCTGTTATTCTGTCGCTCCACTACAGTTATGGTTGAAGCTGAAGTATTCATTGACAGGTAGGACAATACAATGTATGATTTTATATACTATACTTAGATAGGACAGAACATGGCATAGTTCTAGGTTTTCTAGGTCTAGAATTTCAAGTCTAGTGGCATAAGGTATTTTGCAACAAGTAGAGGAGTGGAGAACTCTTCTTGTGAAATATTTCTGGACTTTCTCAACTGCGTTAATATCAGGTACGTAATGTGGGTTCCAGACTGATGAGTTGTATTCGAGTATTAGTCTAGCAAATGTTTTGTATACTCTAATTAGTAGTGTAAGATTACCAGAGAAAAAGCTACGTAAGATTAGGTTAACAACTCTTAATGCCTTTTTGGCTATGTAGTTACAGTGGGCTCTAGCACTTAAATCATTAGAGATGAATACTCCAAGATCCTTGACAGAGTTTGGATCATCAACAAGGTCTTGACTATTCAGCCTGCATTTTATTTTCTGATCTATTTTTTTGCCAATATAGACAGAGCATTTATTTCTTGAGATTTGAAGTTGCCATTTGTTTGACCATTCTGATACATAGTCGAAGTCTTTTTGAAGGACAGCAGTATTGTTTGTGGTATTGAATAGCTTTACATCATCAGTGAAGAGAACGCATTTGCTCTTAATATGATCAGAGAGGTCATTTATGTAGAGTATGAAGAAAACTGCCTTTGGAGGAACCACTGTTGACAGGTACAGAATTTGATAGGATGCTCCCAATTTTGACCATTTGTTGTCTGTTTGGCAGAAATGCGTCTATCCAGTTATGCAGGTATCCAGAGATACTATAAGATTTTAGTTTTGTTATGTCTCACCTTTGCAAAGGTGGTGAGAAGTCCAAACTCCAACTGAATACAAACAGTCAAGCAAATCTAGTAATTATAGAGCTAATTCCTTGAGCCAATAAAGTTCTTGGCAGTCACACACATTGTCTGCCAAGTCCGACAAGAAAACAGGAATATAAATCACACAGGCTTTCACAACATAGAATACTCCAAAGCTCCTCTGAATAAGTCACACATTGTCCCGTACGAAATTCCCAGAGCAAACACACCCACTTTTATTCCCTGTGGGGCATGTCACTAATTCAGCTCACTGTCTCATTCACCCATGCCTCCTGCACTGCATCCCACACTTTTGCCTGTGATGTTGCCTCGCATCAAGCCAGCATTCGTCTGCTTGATTTTCTGTCAAAGGCTGCTCCAATATGCCTTCCTCCTTCTCCTGATTAGCCTCAGACTGTTCCTATTGGTTATCTGCCGACACCTGAGGCACAATCAGGGAGGAAGGCATTGCTGAAGAGGAAGGTCCAGGGGAGGAAGGCATTCCCAATTCTTCCTCCTCCTCATCTTCTGGATCCTCTTCCTCTAAAAATGCAGGCTCAGGACTCAGAGCCACAACAAGTTTTAGGAGTAGTTTGTGGTGTACCACTGAATCAAAGGCTTTACAGAAGTCTATGTAGATTGCGTCTATTGCTTTGCCCTGATTGAGTTGTGTAGTCCATATGTTTTTGCAGTGCAAGAGTTGCAGATTACAGATTGTTCCTTTCTTGATTGTCAAAGTAGGATTGTTCTCCTGAGTCAAACAAAACTCTTTTCTCCAACTGCCCACTTTTGTGGCAATGTTCATTCCCAATTCCCCTTCTCATTTTTAAAACCATGATTATTTATTCTCCTTTGGGATTTCCACCACCACAATTAAATCAATGTGACAACCAATGGGATAGACAGCACCTGATAATCTGATTTGTAACAGCCTCTTTCAGTGATGAAGGCAGAGGTTGGGGTAAAGCTGGGCAAATACTATAGCAGTATAAAAGTTTAAAGGTAAAACTTCCAAATCTGGGGGCAAACTGGACCTTCCTCATTGTAATTGTGGTCTTCTGTGATCTCTGAGATTTAGCTCTGTGCTGAAGATAGAACTGTAGGAAGGATCTCTTGCAGGATATGTCAAATGTTGCTGCTGCTGCATGTACAGCTTTTTCTGCTTCTGCTTCTGTCTCAAATTCCCTGTGCCAGTATGCTGATGAAATGTCCATTTAAGGAGATAATAGAAGAAAAGGAATGGTTCCATTATTACAAACCAGGAGACTACTGGATTACTGGAATAATGTCTGGAATTGTAGCTCGATTGTACCAATTTTCATTCTCTAAGCGCCCAACCCACCCACTGAAAAGGTAACTATCAGCACATTTAGGATTCCGGTTATTGGTTTTACCTGCTCCAATGTCTTTTCTAGGAATGATGTCATTTCTCCTATTCCTCACCTTGAGAAAGGCAAGTCATTATTGTTCATCCCAATTTGCTTTAGAGCAGGGGTCTTCAAACTTGACAGTTTTAAGACTTGTGGACTTCAACTCCTAGAAATCCTCCTCCAGTCATGTTAGCTCAGGAATTCTGGGAGCTGAAGTGCACAAATCTTCAACTTGCCAAGTTTGAAGACCCTTGTTTTAGAGGAAAGGCTCCTGGGGAACAATGATTTTGTAAAACCTGAGTTTGCAAAGTTCCTTTTATGTTCTTTCACAAGTGTCAGCCTCAACCCTGAGAAACACTAGGCATTGCCAACACTGTCCCATGATGAATCTTTCCTGGATGGCTTCTGCCTGCTTTCAAAATGATTACCTTGGCACTGTGGAGTCAGCAACTTTTTTATTCATATTTATTGTATTAATTTATCATTTATTTTATTTGTTTGTCAAACATCTACAAGATAACAAGTAAGGTATAAAGTTAAACATGAACAAAGGAAGTAAATACAGATAAATGGGGACAGTAAGTCAGGGGTGGAAAGCTCGCTCGTGCGCTTATGCACGTCCACTTTAAGGACTCTTAGGAATGGTGTGAGGTCCACATTAGACAGGTTTAGGTTGAAGTTGTGATCGATTGAGGCTGTAGCAATGGCATCGGGTGGGACATTCCAGACGTTGACCACTCTGTCACTGAAGTTGTATTTTGTGAAATTGACTTTGAAGCAGTTTACCTTGAGTTTGTATTGGTTGCCCGTGTACTTTTGTGGTTGGAGTTTTAGAAGTTGTCGACAGGCAAGACATTGTAGCAGACCATTTTGTGTATTATGCTTAGATCGGACTGCAAGCAGCAGAGTTCCAGATTGTCCAAGCCCAAAATTTCAAGCCTTGAGGCACAGGGAATTCTACTGTGAGTGGAGGAGTGGAGTACACTTCTCTGAACCCACTCAATTGTGTTCATGTCCGATATACAGTGTGGGTTCCAGGCAGACGAGCTGTATTCAAGAATTGGTCTGGGAAAGGTTTTGTATGCCCTAGTTAGCAATTCTATGTTACCAGAGAAGAAACTTCACAAAATAAGGTTAACAACTCTTAATGCCTTTTTGGCAATGTTGTTACAGTGAGCTCTGGGGCTTAGATCATTTGAGATGAGTATTTATTAACAATAGTTAAATAGTAACTGCCAATAAAGTGATTGAATGAATACCTTAGAACAGAGTGAGATCTCATGTGTTTTCTTTCCACTGTTACTTCCCCTTCCTTACATTTACTCTATATTTCCTACCACCTTGCCCCCTCTTTCTTTCTACCCTTTAATACTTTTGCCACTTTTGTGGCTTCCCTGTTCCTTTTGGTTCAAATAAAAGGGATACCTTTTAAAAACCAAATTCAAGGAGGGGAGAGACTTTAGGTGATAAGTTAATGTTTAGTCACAGAGGAATCACATTAACTGGAGTTAACTGTAGAATATAGGACAATCACTTAAAAGCCATGAATATTCTGCAGCAAATCTCTAGGTCTAAAAAAGTCTAGTTGAAGAGATATCCATCTTCAGATCACTAATCCAGCACTTGAATTCAGCTGTTAGTCATCTCCAAGGTGGTATAACAGGAAGAAATCATATAATATAATCACAATGTACAAAATATACACTTGGTAGCATCCCTTATTAACATTCTGGAGGAGTGGGAAGATACAGATTTCCCCCCAAGCATTGGGCTAGGAATAAGGGTTGTGAGCTGTGAGCATATGGAGTGTGGTGCCTGGGGGTAAGGGTATGATTTTAATTACATTTTATGGATTGTTGTGAATTGATATGAATGATATATTATCTTTGCAAATAGGTAAGCTCTAATAAGCAATACAATGTTTCCAGAAAAAAAAGCTTTGCAAAATTAAGTTTACAACTCTTAATGCTCTTTTAGCAATGCTTTTATAGTGGAGCATAAATCGCCAAAGATATGTACACCTAGGTCCTTAACTAGGTGAGGGTCCTCTGCTAGATCATTGCCACTTAGCGTATACTTGAAATTTACCAATTACATTTACCAATATGTAACATAGAACATTTATTAATCAAAATTTGAAGTTGCTAAATAGGTGACAATTCAGTAACATAACCGTGTTCACTTTGCACAACAACAGAATTATCTGTAGAATTGAATAATCTTATGTCATTGGCAAAAAGAACCCAATTGCTTTTAAGTTGATCACATAAATCGTTGATATAGAGCAAAACTAGACAATGAAATTTCTTCTGTTGCAGTGAGAACACCTTCTACCACATTCTTCCCTTCTTGTTGTCTGTTCATGAAATCAACCAGAATTCAAAGCTCTTACCCAATATCACCCTGGGTTACAACATCTATCAGAACTTTTTCAATGCAAGAATGACATATGAGGCCATGCTGGATGTGCTGTCTACAGGACAGGAGAATATCCCAAACTACAGATGTGGAAGACAAAAAAACTTGCTGGCTATTCTTGAAGAGATGAATTCTGAACTCTTTGTTCATATTTCCAATGTCTTGAGCATCTATAAAATTCCACAGGTATAAAGCCAAATGAAGTTAGTTCCATGTTGTAAATTGTTCAGATTTGCCTAGAAGGCAGCACTTGTATGTATTTCTCTAAATAAATTGAAAGTCAGAGATTAAATATTAGAAGAGCTGAAAGAATTTTTAATTCATAAAGTGTGTGTATGTGAGTGTATATACATACATATGTATATAAAGTAAAGGTTCCTCTCACACATATGTGCTAGTCATTTATGGCTCTAGGTGGCAGGGCTCATCTCCATTACAAAGCCAAAGAGCCAGCGCTGTCTGAAGACATCTCTGTGGTCATGTGGACAGTATGACTAAACTCCAAAGGCACACAGAACGCTTCCCACCGTAAGTGTTATGTTTGAGCAATGAGAGGCTGAACCAGAGCGTGAATGCAACAATACTTTATTGAAACAATAAAGGGCTGACCGTGCTTGCCATGCCTGGAACTGGCTCGCAGCAATCAGCAACGGGTTGGGCCCCGCAGCCTGCTTTTATAGCTGGCTGCTGGAGAGAGCCAACCAATGAGGGAAAGGGGAAGAACGCCCACTCAAGTGAGTGGACCTGAGTGAGAACTCCAAGAGTCCTCAGGACATAACACCCCTTCCCCCCAGATGTGAACACGCGTAGTCCTTGAGGTAGACAGGGGGTTTGTGTTGGCGCGCGGAACGGCGCAGCTCGGGAACATTGTCTGTCCGTTCAGCATCAGTCTGAGAAGGTTGGGCCGGCAGCGTGTCGCCCCCGCGCTCTCCGGATTGGGCATCTTCGGAACTCTCAGGGATGGTTACTGGGGACGAGCTTCCGTGGGCGGGATCAGGCTGGTCAACTCTCTGGGCGCTGTTGTCCCCGTTCGGACTGACCGGAATGACTGTTGGAACTGGGTGGTCGTTAGGTGTGATGTGACTGAATGGTGGATGAGGTGGTTCCCCTTTGACTGGCGACTCAGGATTCCTGCTGGCAAGGGTGCTGAGGCGCCTTTGCAGCTGGTCTATGTGCCTCCTCCAGACGCGACCATCCTCCAGCCTGATCCTATACGACCTCGGCCCGGTGATGGCGATGACCTCACCTGGAATCCATAGCGGGTCCCCAGCGAAATTTCTTGCAAAAACCGGCTCCTGCAACACAAAATGTCTAACCCCCGAAGTGGAAGCGAGGGGAGAGTCAGGGCAGTATTGTGGGTGCAGTCTGTCTAATACAGTCCTCAGGCGCCGGCCCATCAGGAGCTCCGCTGGGGACTTATTGGTGACTGAGCAGGGGGTTGAGTGCTGGCTCATCAGGAACCACGAGAGTTTGTGCTGCCAGTCATCCCTGCTAAACCTGGCGAGGGCTTCTTTGGTGGTCCTGACGGCTCTTTCCGCCAACCCATTACTGGCAGGGTGAAATGGGCTGTAAAAATGTGGCGGATGCCCAGGTTGGCAGCAAAACGGCTGAACTCTATTGACGCGAATTGTGGGCCGTTATCGGAGACAATGGAGCCGGGTAGACCGTGCGTAACGAACAGGCGCGTTAACACGTTGGTGATTGCTAGTGTGGTGGTCGTGGATAGCTGTGCAACGTCAATCCATTTGGAGTAAGTGTCCACGACCACTAGGAACATCTTCCCATGCAAGGGGCCAGCCAGATCGATATGGATCCTTGACCAAGGCGCGCTGGCGCTCTCCCATCTGGTAGGGGTGGCAATGGGGGGAGCAGGACGGGATTCCTGACACATGTTGCAGGAACTTACCCACTTAACAATGTCCTCGTCTAGACCCGGCCACCATACGTAGCTGCGTGCTAACGCCTTCATTCTGATGATGCCGGGGTGTTCTTCGTGCAGCGCCTCCAGAACTCGGGTACGCAATGAGGTCGGAATGACCACTCGAGTGCCCCATAGTAGACAGCCCTGCAAACTGGACAGTTCCTGCATGCGAGTCTTAAAGGGTGAGAATTTGTTATCGACGTTGCCTCCCGGCCACCCCCTCCTCACCCAGTTGAGCACCTGGGCGAGCGTTTGGTCTGCCTTGGTTTTAGCGGCGATGTCAAGGGCGGTGACGGGCAGGTCCAACTGGGTGATTTCGAAAATGGCGTTGACAGGAGCTGGGTCCTCAGCTGGGGCGGGTAAGGGGCAGCGACTGAGAGCGTCGGCGTGAGACAGCGTTTTGCCCGGGCGGTGAATAAGTTTGTAGGAGTAGGCCGCTAGGAAGAGTGTCCACCTTGTCATCCTAGGGGAAAGAACCTGGGGGGTCTGTTTGTCCCCGGCCTGTAGGCCCAGGAGGGGCTTATGGTCCGTAACCAGTTCAAAACAATGGCCAAAAAGGAACTCGTGAAACTTTTTCACGGCCGCCACAGCTGCTAGGGCTTCCTTGTCGATCTGACTGTAATTGCGCTCCGTGGCCGATAGCGTCCTTGAGAAAAAAGCGATGGGAGCCTCGGCGCCATTGGGAAGCCTGTGGCTAAGGACCGCCCCGATTCCAAAAGGGGATGCGTCTGCTGCCAGTACTAAGGGAAGGCTAGGGTCGAATTGGATAAGCACCGCCTCTGATGTAAGTAATGATTTGACGGCGTTAAACGCCTGGTCTTCTTTGTGCCCCCAGTGCCACGGTGACTTTTTGTCCAGCAATCTGTGTAGGGGTTCGGCTACTGAGGCTTTATGTGGCAAGAAAGACGCGTAAAAGTTCAGCAGCCCCAAGAAAGCTTGTAGCTCCGCTTTGGAGGTTGGTGTGGGAGCTTCGTGGATTGCCCTAACTTTGGACTCCAGGGGATGAATGCCAGAGGCGTCAATTTTATAACCCAGAAAGTCCACCTGTCTAGTGGCAATGGCGCATTTTTCTTTTTTTAACTTGAGGCCATGCTGTCTGAACCTCTCTAACACTGCTCGCACTCTCTGGAAGAGTTGGGGTCTGTCCCTGGCCGAGACCAAGATGTCGTCGAAGTAGGGTACTACACCAGGGAGGCCCTGTAAAATCCGCTCCATGAGGGATTGAAATATACCTGGGGCAACACTAACGCCAAATTGGAGACGCTTGCATCTGAAGGCACCCCTATGCGTGACGATGGTCTGAAGTTCCGCTGTTTGATTATCAACAGGGAACTGCTGATATGCTTGAGACATGTCCAATTTAGCAAAGATACTGCCCGGCTCGAATGTGTGTAATAAGTGCTGAATGACTGGCACGGGGTAGGCGCTAACTTGTAAATATTTATTGATTGTTGTCTTGTAGTCCGAGCAAATTCTCAGGCTACCATCTTTCTTGAGGGGTGTAACAATGGGCATCTCCCACTTGGCGAAATCTGTTGGCTCAATGACCCCTTGTTTTAATAGTTTATCCAATTCTGCATCTAGTTTTGGCCGAATAGCAAAGGGAACTCTCCACGGTTTTAGCCTGATTGGGACTGCCTGGGGGTCAACTGCGAATGAGATGGGGGTTCCATTATAACACCCCAGCTCTTCGCTGAACACATCTGCGTAATCCGCGAATAAGGAGTCAGTGTCTAAGGTTGAGACAGCATGGACTCCCGTTAGCCCTAGGCCGAGGTGGGGAAACCAATCGAGCCCCAATAAGGTGGGTAGATTGCCGTTAACTACCACTAGAGGTAGGTGACCTTTAAAAGTTCTAAAATTGACAAAGAACTTGCCTCTGCCGATCACGGGAATGGTCTTCCCCTGGTAGTCCTTCAGGCCGAACTGGCATCGTTGAAGCCGGGTAGTAGATAGGTTGGGGTGGAGTCTCTTGAGGGTGTTCCACGAGATTATTGAGAGCGCTGACCCTGTGTCAACCTCCATGTGGCACGGTTTACCTTCTAGGGAAACGGAGAGAGAGATTTTACTAACAGTGTGGCAAGTACGTTTGGCCAGGCGGTGCGTGCGACAGTTTAATACTTGCCTCTGTGGTCCCGAGTGTGAGGGAGGAGGTCTGTGTGCAGCGCTTTGGGGGGCTTGGCATACTCTCGCGATCTGTCCCCTTTTATGGCAGTTGTTGCAGGTGGCTCCTTTAAACTTGCAGGTGGCCCTTTGATGCGATCCCCCACAGGCTAGGCACAGTGTAATGTGCTTGGGTGGACCGGTGTTTTCTTGCGACCGTCTATCGTTGGTGAGGCGATGGACGTCGTTCTCCTCGTTGAGGGTCTCCTCGGCTACCACCTCCTCAGAGTGGACTGGGAACGAAACTGGCTTGGCACTTGGGCCCTGTATTTCGGTGGCTGAGTTTGTTGCTAGTTCGGCTGCTAGGGCCTCCTCGACTGCTTGCGCGAGGTTGAGGTCTTTTTTTGCTAGAAGGCACCTCTGTAAGTTGAGGTCCTTGACTCCACAAACTAGTTGATCGAGGAGCATGTCCTCCAGGTATGTTCCAAACCCGCAGTGTAGGGCTGCTGTTCTGAGGGCGGCCATATATTGATTTATGGTCTGCTTACTCGATTGCTTCCTCATGCGAAAGGTGAATCTCCTGGCGATCTGCGAAGGTCTGGGAGCATAGTGGTTAGTGAGGATCTCAAGCAATTCGGACCACGGAACATTTTTTAATTCTCTTGGAGCTACGAGCGCTGCGGCAGTATCGTAAACGGTGGCTCCGCAGTAGATTAGGAAATAGGATTTTTTCCGATGCTCTCCCGCATCCGCCAGGCCGACCGCATCGATGTAATGATTGAAGCGGTTCTTATACGATTCCCACTTCTCTTCGTCCGGTTTGAATGCCGGGAACACTGGGTTGGAACTCATGGTGTTGGAAACGGCTGGGCTACCTGCGGAAAAAATCTCTCTGGGACAACGGGCGCTCGTGGGTTGTAGTGACTTCAGCTCTGGAGAGGTTTTTTGCTATCCTCTCTATCTCTCTGGGTTAACCACGTTGGCTGTTAGCCGTTGGAGGTGTCTAGATTCGCGCCAGTGTGGGCGTTAGTGACTTACTACAGCGCTGTGCTGTGTCTCTCTAGGTTTGAAATTCAAATGACACCCGTTTGAATTTCGCGCCTAATGCTGAGCGGCTGCGGCTCGCAGCGCTTCACTTTCCCTGTAGCTGGGCTAACAAGCGGCTATAGACGCTTCTAACTTTCGAACCAGACCGCTTTCTCTGGCTGCGGACCAGCGTTTGCTCTTTTTGTTTGCTCGTTTTGTTGGCTGACCGCTCTCTCTGGCTGCGGATCAGTGTTCTCTTATCGCCAGCCGATCACTCTCTCTGGGTTGCGGATCGGAGGCTAGTGACTCAGCGGTTGCATGGTGCTTCTGGTTGCCATCCCATCCTCGTCGCCAGTGTTATGTTTGAGCAATGAGAGGCTGAACCAGAGCGTGAATGCAACAATACTTTATTGAAACAATAAAGGGCTGACCGTGCTTGCCATGCCTGGAACTGGCTCGCAGCAATCAGCAACGGGTTGGGCCCCGCAGCCTGCTTTTATAGCTGGCTGCTGGAGAGAGCCAACCAATGAGGGAAAGGGGAAGAACGCCCACTCAAGTGAGTGGACCTGAGTGAGAACTCCAAGAGTCCTCAGGACATAACAGTAAGGGTCCCTATTTTTCTGCTTGCATTTTTACATGCTTTCGAACTGCTAGGTTGGCAGAAGCTGGGACAAGTAACGTGATCTCACTCCATTATGCGGTGCTAGGGATTCAAATGCCGATTTTTCTGATCAACAAGCTCAGTGTTTTAGCCACTGAGCTATCGCATCCCCACATATGTGTGTGTGTGTGCATGTTTGTGTGTGTGTGTGTGTCTGTATATAGGCATATGCATTGTATATATATCTGTGTGTGTATATTCGTAACTCGAGGATTCAGTTGATTGAATCAAATTAAATAAATGTGATCCCTGCCTGATTTGCCCAATGCATTTGCTAATAAAATGCACAGATCGTTAAATGCACATGAGGGATCTGAGAGTGGGGAAGGCCATGCAGAGCCTAGTGTTGAAAGAGGCCACCCAAAGTCTTCCCTGATACCCCATACTCACTTATAATCCCTTGGGAACCCCATAGTTCTTTTTGCCTTCACATCCTGCCCTGGGACTCCTTTGCTTTGTTAGCCTCCTGGCTCCACTTCCTTCCTATATCCCATTTCCCATGGATTGCTTATTTTTTTGAAGATCTGTAGAGCTCCAGAAGAGGGTGGCTCACTGGAAGAGAAGCTGAAGTGTTTTATTCAGATGATGGTGAGGCTATAAGAATGTGTAATCTAAGGAAAACATTTTTGACAGCTTCTGGGTAAAAGACTTTGGCTTCGGGCCATGTGGCCAACATGCCTCTGGTAGTAGCAAAGGACTGGGTGTGACCATTGGGAATTTTGAAAATGATGACTTTTGAAAAGCAAGACTTTGTCATAGAACGTATAAGCATTGGATCAGTGACTTTTAAACATTTTGAAAATGTAGTCAGCAATACAAAACAGATTTTTTTTCCACAAAATCATAGATTAAAAAGTCCAACTCCTTACATAGAGGAGGAATGGTAAGAGCACTACAGACAAGTTTCTGTCCATTTTTCAGAATATATCCAGGAATTGAGCTCCAGGAGACAGGCTGTTCCAACTCCTAATAACTCTCACAGTGAGGAATTCCTCATTTTTGTAAACTTGAGACTGAAGTAAAAAATTCAAAAGAAAAAAAATGAAGAAATAAAATGAATAGGTCACGATAGCTAGAAGGCTCCTCAATAAAGCAGCTTGTACATACTTTCTCTAGTGTACAAGATAGAATAAAATATTTCATAATATTCATTCTTATTTTGAACAGGGGCTTGGCACAATGCCAGTTGTCTGGGGGTTTGTTTTTAAAGTGAGGTTATTAAACTGACTTCTGCATTTCAAATGTCTGAAATAAATTCAGCCAATTAAAGAGTTTATACAGAAATATTTGAAATCAACTGTAGTAGACAATGAAATAATATACCAATATTATATACCACTTGCTCGGGGGAGATATAACAAGCAATATTTCAAGCCAACATATAAAATAATCAAATAATAATCTATGAGAAATTAATATGTTTGCCATTTTAAAAAGATATTCCACGAGTGTATAGCAGTATTCCAGTATTTGAGAGGCTGCTACAAACAGGAGGAGGTCAATCTATTTTCCAAAGCACCAGAAGGCAGGACAAGAAACAATGGATGGAAACTAATCAAGGAGGGAAACAACATGGAATTAAGGAGAAGCTTCCTGACAGTGAGGACAATTAACCACTGGGAAAGCTTTGCCTTCAGACATTTTGGGTGCTTCATCACTGGGGTTTTTAAAGAAGAGACTGGACAGTCACTTGTCTGAAATGGTATTGGATCTCCTGTTTGAGCAGGCGGTTGGACTAGGGTAGGGGTATCACTCGAGTTCATTGATGCTCACATCAGGGTTGTGTTTTACCTTGAGAAGAGGTGTTACCAAGATGGGCATGGCCAGCATGGCATCACTTGTGTCATGGGGCACCTGTGGTGGCCTGAATCCTCTGCCAACAAAAATGGGCTCCCGAGCTCCGTTTTTGGTTCAGACGGCCTCCTGCAACTCTCTGCCAGTGAAAATGAAGCTTGGGAGAGCCATGCACAGCCCTCTCTAGCTCTAATTTTTACTGGCAGGGGCAACTTTGCTATTTCCAGGGCATTCCCACAGGCCAGATCTAAGCACCCTACAGGCCAGATCCATCCTCCAGCCCTTCAGTTTGGTACCCCTGGAGTAGGATCTCCTGCTTTAGCAGATGTTTTGACTAGATGACTTTCCAGCTCTATTCTTACTGACTAATTGACTGAGTGGATGGGTGGCCCACAGAGTTATAACGTGACCAGAAAGGTGTGCTCTATGAGGACCACCAATGAACATTACCCACAGATAATTCAGAGCTCCCTGGTGTCAGGGTTCCAACGAATGCTCTAATTAATTCATGAGCCTTGAGCCAAGTTTCAAAAGAAATCCAACTATTTATTAGGAGCCACATGTTGGCACTTCCAAGTGCAGTCAGCTCTGCCCCATGTAATTTACTGTTCACCTATAACCCTATTTCCCCCTCCTACCAGGGTGTGTCATTAGTCACATTCTCCAAGTAAGAACTTTTGCCAGGCTGTGGAATTCACACCATGCATCTCCAGCTGGGCTTGGTAACTTGAGGCACAACATGGAGAAAGGTACGCATGGAATGTACTTCTGATCATAGCAACAAACTGCTCCATCAGATCTTCCCCCACTCCTTCTTATGGCAACTCAAGAGCAAGCCAGAAATGCTTTACGAGTTGACATCTGGTTTCAAAGTGAGCATACAAAACATCAGGACAGAACATCAAGGCAACTTGCAAAATTCATGCAGTTACCATTTGAAACATCTCTCAGCAGTGGGGGAAGGCCCTTAGATTTAGCATCTGACTTTCATAGTTAAAACTGGCAAAAACTCCCAATACCTTCTCTTTCATCTTAGATCAATTACAGTGTCATCAACCAGATGGCTGAGCAAAATCATCCTTTCACTTTTTCATATCGGATGACCCCAAACCAAGAACCTCCTTACTCAGCAGTTGTCCAGCTGCTCCTGCAGTTCCAATGGACGTGGATCGGCCTCCTTTCTGAGGACAGTGAAAGAGGAGAAAAATTCAAAAGACGCTTGGAAGTTCTTGCATTAAAAAGTGGGATTTGCATTTTCCTCTCAGGGACTATCCCAGCAGCAAATATGCAGACAAATGCTGGAGAAGCTCTCATGCAAGAAAAAACGAAAGTGTTCTATTCTCTTATCAAGAGTCAAATAAAAATTATAGTATGCCAGCTAGATGATAAGGCCTCAGGAATGTTAGCAGCAATAATACAAATAATTGATAGGACTAATACGCCCCTGATGGGAAGGGTTTGGATTGCAACAACTTTGACAGCTTTAAGTGTAATTGGTTTTGATCTTTGGGTTGATCTCCCAAATAGACATGCTTTGTTTTCCTTCCTCATCCTGACAAAGAGAAGGACTCAGGATTATGACTTTAAATCTTATGCATCTATGGTCACATTGTATGGAAAGGAAGCATTCCAATGTTCCTATTCAAATCCTCTGTTATCAAAGAAAGTTTGGAAAAAATGCAGAGAAAAAGAGAATTGGGAATTCCCATCCCATGATGTGATTGCAAGAATCCTGTCTCAGGATTCCTCCAGTATTTCCCAAATAATTCAAATTGTGGCCTGGGTCCTCAGTGCTGCCTCTTCCTCCCAATGGAGTAAGAGGAGAATTCAAGTTGGATACCATCAACCACCCCAGATTGTACAGCCATGGCAGGTGAGTATTCTCCTTTGAGGTTCCATTGATTCTCCCCTGCCAATTCCTCAGTATTAAATTAGATGTCAAAAGGGAGAGATATTTCAAAGAGCAGTTGTCCAATTAGTGGTATTTGAGAGTAAGTGTCAACCCTGAAGCTCACCTGACTGAGGCCATTTTGTTGCTTCAGTATTGCCACACTGGAACTGAGGGAAAGGGAGGCGGGAATAGAGATAACTGGGGTTTTGTTGTCTCCTGGAAATCAAGGACATTCCCAGTGATGGCCAGAGAGATGATGAGTGAAGTCACCAGGCAAATGGATGACACCTTGATTAGAACGTGTGAGAGAGAGAGGTGATAGAGAAAAATATTCCAGAGTTAAATAACCTGTCTAGTTTGGGATGCTTTTGTGACAGAAATAGCTCAATGCTGACAAAATGTCAAAATTAAACAAGCATCAGAATAGTCCAGCAATCCTCAATCTTTTATTGTGATCACAAAGTCATCTAGTCTCCAAGCTAAGGAGTTCAGCTGGGTTCTTTGTTCTGGATTAAAATTGAACTTTGCTGCCTAAAGGTTTGTAACATAGCAACAAGGTATAAATCAAGGCATCTTCTGGGGACAACCAAAGGTTCGTCCAATCATCTCCTGAATTAATGGATACGCTTCCATAGCTGCTCTTTGAAAGAGATAACATCACTATGTAATTTTTTTTTGAAAACAGTTTTATTGGTTTTTTAACAATCAAAAAAAAACAGACAAAACATAAAAGCATCAGCTCTCTTCCATACTTATATACAAACAGTGTGTCGGTTGGTTCATCAGTTTTGTGCATCCATTTCGTAGTCTCAATTACGATTATGTTGCATAATAGCTCTTATTTTCAATCCTAACTTATATATCTTCATATCATTGTTAAAAAAAATCATCTGACTATACTTTTATTCATTCATACTTTATGAGATAACTATAATTAAATAATTTATTCTATAACAAATCATATAATCATGCCAATTCTATCCTAAAAAAAACACTTTATAGATATAGTATCTAATAACAAAAGGAAAAAACAAGAATATTCCTTATTATCTAAAATTCTAGGTATTCTATTGTCATATTTCATCATCTAACCATTGATAGAAAAGATCCCAAATTTTATAAAATTGTTTATCTTCTCTCTAATTTCAAATGTCAATCTACTCATCTCAGCACATTCCAATATTTTCTTAATAATTTCTTCCTGCGATGGAATTTTCTCATTTTTCCAGTTTTTAGCAAATACAATTCTAGCCGCAGTTAATACATTTACAATCAGATATTTCAAATCTTTACTGTATACATCTGGTAGAATTCCCAATAAAAAGAACTCCGGTTTCAAATCTATATGTTTCTTTGTCATTTTTTCCAACCACATGCGGATTTTAGTCCAGTATTTTCTAGTGTCCTCACAAGTCCACCACATATGGTAATATGAGCCAGGTATCTGATGACATTTCCAACATTTTTCAGATTTATTCTTAAACATTCTTGCTATCCTTGTCGGGGGAAAATGCCACCTGTAAAACATCTTATACAAGCTTTCGTTATAAGCTGTAGACATTGTCATTTTATAATTTTGCAACCATAATTTCTGCCATTTCTCTAAATCAATCCCATATTCAAAATTCCTCCCCCAAGCAATCATAGTTTCTTTAACTTGTTCTTCCTCTAGCTTAATTTCCAATAAATAACCATATAATTTTTTAATCACCTTTTCATCAGTACCCATCAAGATCTTATCTAAATCAGTCTGTTTATCATAAAATCCCTCTGTTTTGGAATCCTCATCATACCTTGAGTGTATTTGCACATATGAAAACCAATTCATCTTTATACCTTGTTCCTCTAGATTTTGTATCGATTTAAGTTCACCCTTTTCATCTAATAATTCCCCATATCTAACTGTTTGTTCCTTCTTGTAGATTATAGGATAAGAAAATGCTTCTATCATCGATAACCAAACTGGAATTTTCAAATAACATTGTTTTTTTATCTTCTTCCAATTTAACCACAAAGACTCCCGTATATAATGTCTTCGAAAATAGCCCTGTGTCTTAGTTCCCTTGTACCATAGAAAAGCATGCCAACCCAACAAAAGATCATGACCTTCTAATGTCAACAATCTAGTCTTCCTTAATGTTATCCATTCTTTAACCCACATCAAATTTGCAGTTTGGTAGTACAGCTCCCAATTAGGCAGGCCAAAACCTCCTCTAATTCTAGCATCTTGCAGGAGTTTTAGCTTTATCCTCGCTTTGTTACCTTGCCATATATACTTCAACACAATTTTATTTAAATCCTCAAAATAGTCTTTCCCGAGCCTAATTGGTATTGTTTGAAACAAAAATAAGATTCTGGGTAAAATGTTCATCTTAATTGTTGAAATCCTCCCTATTAATGACAGTTCTAGATTTTCCCATTTCTTCAAGTCTAAAGCTATCTGTTGTTTAAGTTTAATATAATTGTTCTCTTTTAATGTACTACATCTTGATGTCAAATGTATCCCCAAATACTTAACCTTATTCATAACTTGAATTTTCAACAAATCTGCCAATTCTTCTCTTTGTCTTAATAGCATATTCTTTGACAAAATCTTTGTTTTATCTTTATTTATTTTCAAACCGGCCACTTCACCATATGTCTCTATCTTTTCCAATAGCTTCGAAGCCGTTTCTACAGGGTCTTCCAAAATAAAGACTAAGTCATCCACGAAGGCTTGTAATTTAAATTCTTTTTAATTTTCATTCCTTTTATAGTTTTGTCTTCTCTAATATTTCTATTCAACACTCCCAGAGTCAATACAAATAACAAAGGAGAAAGGGGACATCCCTGTCTTGTGCCTTTTCTTATATTAATAGAGTCTGTAAATTCTCCCTCCATCATTACCTTAGCTGTTTGTTCATGATAAATTGCTTCTATTGCTTGAATAAATCTTCTAGCAAAACCCATCTGTTCCAATAAGAGTAACATAAATCTCCAATTCACATTGTCAAATGCCTTTTGGGCGTCTAAGAATATCAGAGCCATTTGCTTTTCAGGATGCGCCTCATAATATTCCAAAGTGTCCAGAATTACTCTCATATTATCTCTAATTTGCCTCTTTGGCAAAAATCCATTTTGGTCTGGATGAATAAAATTATTCAAATATTTTTTAAGTTTGCTAATATCGAAGCAAAGATTTTATAGTCTGCATTTAATAGAGAAATCGGTCTATAATTCTTAATTTGCAGTGGATCAGCCTCCTCTTTTGGAATAAGTGTAATATAGGCCTCTGACCATGTTTTAGGTATCATCTTCTTTGACATAGCTTCATTCATAACTTCTAACAGTGGAATACTCAGTGACTCTTGTAATGTTTTATAAAATTCTGCAGAGAACCCATCTGCACATGGTGCTTTCCCATTATTTTGTTTCTTAAGTGCTTGACTTAATTCCATCATTGTTATATTACTTTCTAACATTTCTTCAGTCTCTTTGGATATCTTAGGTAAGTTTGCATTCTGCAAGTACTGTTTAACTTTCTCCTCATCAATATTCTCTTTCTTATATAGATGTCCATAAAAATCTCGAATAATTTCTTTTTTCTCTTTGCTGCCATAACAAACTTGACCTTGGTCATCTATTAGCTGCGATATTTTCCTAGACTCTTTCTCCTTTCTCAGCTTATATGCTAGCCATTTACCTGGCTTATTTGCATCTTCAAAATAATTCTGTTTAGCATTCCTGATTTTCTGTGCTAGTTCTTCTTTCTCTATTAAGTCCATTTTATGTTTAGTTTTGTCCAGTTTCAGTTTGATATCTTTTTTCTGTGGCATTTTCTGTAATTGTTTTTCAAGTCTTTTATACTCATCCTCCAGGGCTTTAATGGCTCGCCTTTTCCTAATATTCCTTTTTCTTGTGTAGTCTATTATCAAACCTCTAGCATATGCCTTCATTGTATCCCACACATTCTGTATTGAAGTATCTTCTTTTCTATTTTCTTTTTTTAAAAAGGCCAGTTCTTTCTCCATCCATTGTATGAAATCTTTCTCCTTTAAAATAGTATTATTTAACGTCCATCTCAATCTTTTTTTTTTGTCCCTTCCATTTAATTGTCAATGGATTATGGTCAGCCCAAGTACTTGTTTCAATGTTTACTTCTTGAACGCTAGATATTAATTCTGTTGAAATCCAAATCATATCTAATCTGGACCATGATAAATGTCTATTTGAATAGAAGGTATATTGCTTAAGTTTAGCATTTCTTTCTCTCCATATATCTTTTAAAATTAGTTCATCTGTCATTTTAAAAAAGGATTTAGGAAGAATCTTTCCATTGTGCTTTGCTGTTGTTGCTATATAGTCCAGTTTATTGTCCACAATTCCATTAAAATCTCCCATCATAATTATATTAGCGTAGTCCAGTCCAGCCATTTTCATATGTAATTTTTTATAGAATTCTTCCTGTTTATCAGTCAGAGCATAAATTGCAGTCAAAAGTATCTTTATATTATTGTCCATTATTTCCACCATTAATATTCTCCCATCTTCATCACCGTAAATCAATTTTGCTGGGGTAGCCTCTTTGATATATAAAACCACTCCTCTTTTCTTACATTGGGTCAAAGAAGTAAACAATTTCCCTAATTTTGGTTGTACTAACAATTGTTCATGTTGCTTTTTAATGTGTACTTCTTGTAAACAAATTATATCAAATTTTAATTTCC
>NW_020770492.1:0-22493 GCF_900518735.1 Pseudonaja textilis
GATAGATAGATAGATAGATAGATAGATAGATAGATAGATAGATAGATGAATGAGACAGCCCGACAGCCATGCTACTTGCATGCAATGATCTTTCACTAGCAAGAAATTGCCACATAGAATATTGCATCCATAAGCATATTCCTATTAGCTAGAAAAAAGCAACCAGCTATAATCATCATCCTTAATAATACATGGTTTTGCTTCCTCCAGAAGCACCGGAAATTTCATGCAAATTCCATATGCTGACAAGATGGAATGAGTCAACATGCTTAAGTTATTTCCACTTTCACATCTGGAATATTAACAAAAGGAAAAGGAATTGGGCTTGGTATGCTTTTTTGTGGCTTTATTCATTCAGAAACCCATGCTGTCACACCACAGATTTGGCCTGCTGTTGTGACCGTGGTAAAGAAAGCAGGAAATCTTTTGTAAATAATCAATATGGATTTTGTATTGCGCTTTTTATAAGTCAGCCCCAATCTGTATTGCAAACCATAAGAAAACATAGGATTTATCTATTTTTCAAGCATTTGATTAGTTTTATTTTTGCAAAAACATAGTATAAAAAGCTTTGAATGTTCCTTTTGCCTAATCCAATTGGACCCAAATAGCCTCCCAGGTCCAGACAAAGCCCCCTGCAACGGGACAACTTACCACAGCCAACTCACCACAGCCAATTCACCACAGCCAACTTGTCGCTGGGCAACTTGCCATGGCCAATTCACCACAGGACAACTCACTGCGGGACAATTTAACAATTCTATTTAATTATTTAAAATATTTTTTTAAAAAATTGCCATTTACATTTCATTCTGGTCTCTCCCTTTTGCACCCTTTCTTTAATGATTCTATTCCACCATTACTTTGATATTAACAGATAACAGATAATCAGAGTTGGAAGGGACCTTATAGGTCATCTAGTCCAACCCACTGCCCAAGCAGGAGACCCTACACCATTTCTGACAAATGGCAGTCCAATCTCTTCTTGAAAGTCTCAAGTGATGGCGCTCCCACAACATCCCAGGGCAAGCTGTTCCATTGGTTGATTGTTCTCACTGTCAGAAAGTTTCTTCTTATTTTCAGGTTAAATCTCTCCTTGTTCAGTTTCCATCCATTATTCCTTGTCTGGCCTTCGGGTGCTTTAGAAAATAGTTTGACCCCTTCCACTCTGTGGCAGCCCCTCAAATATTGGAAGACCGCTATCATGTCTCCCCTGGTCCTTCTCTTTCCTAGACTAGCCAAGCCAGTTCCTGTAACCATTCTTCATAGGTCCCCTTATCATACTGGTTGCTCTTTTTTATATTAGTGTAACTCTTGTCCCACAAGTTGTCCTGTAATGAGTTGGCCATGGAGAGTTGGCTGTGGTGAATTGTCCTAGACCCTAGTTTAGATATGCTTGTTCCTTCTACAACTGATCTACTTTGCTGAAAATTTATGCATTCTATTGTCCACAATAGACCATTTTCCTCGTGATACAGGATACAGTTAGGAAATATGAGATTTCTCTGCAGACATTCTAAAATAAATAAATCCTAGAAAAAAATTCAAAACTTGAGCGTGGAGAGTATATAGGTAGTTCTTTACTAATGACCACAATTGAGTCCAAACTTGATGTAGCTAAGCGAGACATTTGTTAAGTGAGTTTTGCCCCATTTTATGACCTTTCTTGCCACATTTGTTAAGTGAATCACTGCAGTTGTTAAGTTAGTAACACAGTTGTTAAGTGAATCCAGCTTCTCCATTGACTTTGCATGTCAGAAAGTCACAAAGTTGATTACATGATGCCGGGACAGTGCAACTGTCATAAATATGAGTCAGTTGCTAAGCCTCTGAATTTTGAACACATGACCATAGGGATGCTATAATGGTCATAAGTGTGAAAAATGGTCATAAGTCACTTTTTTCAGTGCTGTTGCAACTTTGAACAGTCACTAAATGGAAAGTTGTAAGTCAAGGACTATATCAATGTCAAAGAGTAAATGAATGGGACACTTTCTGCAGGTTTTTCAATATGCAAAGGCACGACATAAGGATGTCCAAATTTCCCTTTTATTATTTGTAGATGGTTAGACATCCTGGCAGACAAATTCCAAGAAGATAAGAAAATAACCAGGATCAAAACTTAAAGAGAGATATACAAGTTGAAATGCTATACAGATGATGTACTACTAACAAGTATGCAACCAGAAACTTCACTCAACACTTGATAAAAGTAACCAAAGAATTTGGCTGCCTTTCTGGATACAAAATCAATGAAAAGAAAACTAAGAAAATAAGAAGGCATTTCCCTTTAAAAAAGGACTGTTTGACAGGATGCAATAAAGATATATTTCCAAACAGATATAACAAATTATGAGAAGAAATAAAACAATATCTTGAAAACTAGAAAAGTTTTTAACTTTTTTGGCTAGGATTCATCGTGACAATAAAAATGAATACATTATCCAAAATGAACTGTTTATGTACTGCTGACCAAACTGTGATGCCTCCTATTTCAATTGCCATTAGCCTGAACAATGGATTCCAAATGAATCAACACGATAAAACTGTACAAAAAACATACCTTCTTTTCTTTCCATTTCCTGTGCTGTACAGATAACAGATGTTTAATTTCACTTTAAAAAAATACCATAGGAAAAAAAGGAGGTAAGCTCTCACAGCTTGTAACTGAACTGAATGGAAAGTGGATATATTTCTATTTGCCAGGTTTTCATAATACATGGGAAGAAGGTCAGTAGAATTATTTTCAAAATCAAAGCATCATTTTGGGGGAGAGGGGGTGTGGTTCCATATAAAACTTACAAGGTGATCAACATACCCATGTATTGATTCTCATCCCATATTTCAAAATCATAAAGCATTATTTCTAGTGAATTCTAAAATTTCATTTTCTTCAGCTTCCAACAACATGCTGCAGAAGGCTGTAGATCACATCACTATGCAACCATGTGTGTTAATGACAGCAACTGGGACTGCGGCTTAGAGATGGAGTTCCCAATCCAATTAACATAAGGAATACTTTAGCATGACTTTGGAAACTTTATCTACTTCAGCCCATTACTAACCTATCCTTCGTGTAGATTCTCCAGTAGGTATGGGACCCTAACAGATCTCCAAATGGGAGTAATCAGCCAAGCCAGCTAGTGTAACCCATATTAAACCAGAATCCAAGGACAGAGTAAAAGAAACCTAGAAAGACGAGTGAATGTTAATTCATCAATTGCAACCAATTTAACTTGCATTCTAACTTTCTGACATTGTCTTGTGGTTCCAGACACATTGAGAAAACTTTGCTTAGTTGTTACACTAAAAAAAAAAAGCAATAAGAAACAATAGGAGCTGAGGTTTTCCACAGAGGCTGCTCTGTTATGAATAAAATATTGCAAAAAATAACAATGCAGCCATGTGAAATTTGAATCAAATCCTTAACAGGAAGCTTTATAAACATAGGAGCTCTTAGCTGACTCTCTTGCGGCTTGATCAGATAAAGACTATTTTATCCTTACCACAATACCTCCATTCATTTACATTTCTAATGTGCTTGTTCTCTGCCATCAGCAACTGTAAAAAAAAAAGGCTCATATCCCAAGTGCTATACAATTCTTGACTTACAACCACAGTTGAGTCCACAAGCAAGACATTTGTTAAATGAGTTGCACTCTATTTTACAACCTTTTTTGCTAGGGTTCTTAAGCAAATCACTGCAGCTGTTAAGTGAATCATAGGGTTGTTAAGTGAATCTGGCTTCCCCCATTGACTTAGCTTGTTGGAAGCCAGCTGGGAAGATTATAAATATTGATCACATGATTCCAGGACCCTATAACTGTCATAAATACATGTCAGTTGCAAAACACCCAAATTTTGATCATGTGACCATGAGGGTGCTGTAAATGTGAAAACTCTTTTCAGTGCTGTTGTAATTTGAATGGTCAGTAAAAAAAAAATGGTTGTAAGTTGACAACTGCCTGATTTCAAGAGCAAAGACATATTGAAGGAACTAAGAAAATCCCATTTTATATAAGACAGAGAAGGGAAGGGAAGAGTTGGAAGGGACCTTGGAGGTCTTCTAGTCCAACCCCTTCTCAAGCAGGAAACCCTATACCATTTCAGACAAATTGTTGTCCAATCTCTTCTTAAAAACTTCCAGCATTTGAGCATTTACAACTTCTGAAGGCAAGTTGTTCCACTGGTTAATTGTTCTAACTATTGGGAAATTTCTCTTTAGATCTAGGTTGTTTCTCTCCTTGATTATTTATATCCATTGCTTCTTCTTCTGCCCTTTTCTGCCAGGCAATTGCTCACAGTGCCAAAAATGAATGACACATAACCAAACTGAGGGTTGATCTCAAATGGGGGAACTTTATAATACATAAAAACAGCTGAAAACAAGACTAGAATTTTTGCAGCTGTTACCAGAAATACAATAATAGCTTGCTATTTTATAGGCTGATTTTTCTAGCCTTTGGCATTTGCTGGTTGAAGTTCCTTTGTGCATTATTGCAAGATAAACAGAGCTGATGATGGCTCTGAGGCCTACTCCTTCCTACTCCAAACAATGTAAGGAGTTTTGGATCACTGACATCTCCCCCAAACTAGATGTAGACAGAAATTTGGACCAACAGAATACCATTTCTACACTTGTGAAGAACTCTCAAAACAACTCTCTATCTAATTTTCAGTGGCGCCACCCTCCTTCTATCAGTGTTTCTCAACCATGGTAGCTTTAAAACATGTGAACTTCAACTCCCAGAATTCTTCAGCCAGATAAGGAATTCTGGGAGTTGAAATATGATTGTTACCTAAATTAAAGGGAAATCCAAACTTATGGGAGGCAATAAAAATAGGAAAAAAAAACATACTAGATGAGGCTTGGCTCAATCTAAGCTCTTCAGAGGAAAAGGTTTTAACAAAGCATTTCATGTGGATCTTCTTGAAAAAGACCTATTCACATAAATTTAAAAGTAGTCCTCAACTGAAAATGTGTGATGACCCAGAGTGTACCACAAATGTAACAAAAACCAAAACGTAAATAAATGTTCTTTAATGCCTTCAATTTGGCTTCACTGTTCAATTGTTCACAGTGGGGATTAAACTCTTTCCAAAATAACACTCCAAACGAAAGAAATACAGTCCAAACTCAAAGAGCAGATAACGAAGCAATAAAAAACCAAAAACAAACCGCACTGAAGAAAGTTCCATGACAGACCAGGATAATTAATTACAAACTTCAAGAAGATAACCAGGTATAGTCCATTGGAAGAACGCCAACCAAGATAAACCTTATCCAGGAATAAAACACTCTTTGTTTCCAGCATTTGCTAGCATGCAGGTCCAAATTCTTATGCAGTTCTCACACCTGCATCCCATGAAGAGAATCAAATCCCTCTCCTCCTGAGTAGACCACGTCTTTCCCTGATCCTCTCCTCCCTGCGTGCCCTAGGATGGATAGGGGATGGGCCTGGGTCCTCCTCTGACTGCTCAGTTGGCCTCTGCCCTTCCCTAGCCTCCTCCACAACCTCCAGAGCCACACTTCTACTCCCTGTTGGTTGTTCCTTCTCTCCCTCAGAGTCAGTTTCCACCAGGGGCATGACAGAATGGTTGCTTAGCAACCATTCAACGTTACAACCTACCTGCAAAAAAGGGAACTTCAACCAAAGTTCTGATGGTTGTCTTCCCCCCTCTACTCCATGGGCACTTGGCAACACAGCCATATTTGGGCTATTTCCAGCACCCCCTCAATCACATGCCCAAGTTTTGCAACAATTTTGCCAGTTCCAGTTTTCAGCAAAATTCTGCCATAGTGAACAATGATTTTACTTAACAACAGGGGTGGGATTCTACCAGTTCCAACCAGTTTGGGTAAAACGGATGTTTAAGTTACATCTGGTTCGCTAAACCAGTATTTCAACCGACTGGCTGGCCCCCCCCACCATGCCCCGCCCCTCCCAGGAGTCTTCACATGATTCAGGTTAAGTGCAGGGTCTGCGCAAAGGCTCTGGGAGGGGGGGAAAATGGGCCTTCTGGAAATCCAGAAACAGGCCTGTTTCCATTTTCCAGAAGGCCTCCAGAGCCTGGGGAAGGCCATTTTTGTCCTCCTAGAGGTTCAGGTGAGGCCTCCGGACCCCTGGGAGGGTGAAAAACAGCTCTCCCAGAAGTACCAGAAGTCCAGAAACAGGCCTGTTTTCAGCTTCTTCTGGGCCTCCAAAGCCCGGGGGAGACTGTTTTTACTCTCCAGAGGCCCAGGGCAAGCCTCCGGACCCTTGGGAAGGCAAAAATGGTTTCCTCCAGGCTCTGGAGGCCCACTGGAAGCAGGAAACAGAAAGTTCTGGTAGGCCACTCCAACCATGGCCACACACACCCAGCAACTGGGCAGCAAGCCATTTGCTGCAATTTTTGAATCCCACGCCTGCTTAACAACCACTGTAGAAAAGGTTATAAAATTGGATCAGTTATATGATTAATTTGGACAGGCTCCATTACAGTCATATCTCAAAGATGACCTGTACATGGAACAGAAGAAACCATGGGCTGCTGTGCGCATCTGTAGCACTGTAATTGCACCGGCGATGCCACTGAAGTTTCCTCTAATTCAGAAATCTCAAGAGGAAGTAAATGGACTTCTTCAAACAGCACAAGATTGGAACTGAATTATGTGAAGTTATTTTCTGCAGACCAAAACTTAAAATGAACAGATGCCCTCCAGATGTTTTGAAACAAAAAACATTTCTCGGAGGCTTTCATTTGGTGAAGTCTGATGTAAAATAAGCTTGCAACCAAACCTTCCTACTTTGACCTCAGACACATGTGCAAGAAAGAATCAATATCTTTCCCTGGGGTGGGGGAGGGGGGAGGGCTACAGGGATTACTTGACTTTTCCTGAAAATTACAGGAAATGAGACTCGCTAGTCAAAATAACGAGAAAAGTCAGAACAGAGTTCAAAATATAAAGCTTAATATTAGCTTGATGTAAAAGGCTGGGGTTAATTAGGAAAACCTTGAATTACCCAGCCTAAGATAACATTTCCATTTCGGAGGAATCCATCTGTTAATACAACCTTGATAACATCTGATGTCAAAAATGAATCAGACAAGTTTCAATTCTCTTCTTGATTTCTGAATTTTAATGGTCCTTGATTATAAAAGCTGGTAGAACTTTAAAACTTTAACTTTGCCAGCAAAACAAATCAATATGAAAGATGGAATCTCTACTCCCTGAGTTGTTTCATTTTCTCACCACTTCAAACATCATGATAGATTTCTGCTCCATAGAGTAATGTTGTGGTCTCAAGATATTTCCTTTCCATTTTGCCCTCTAAAAAACAACAGTTTTCCAACATCCTGCATTACTTATGGGACTGTCTTTTCCCAACTGTTTCTACCCATCCAACCCAGTCTGGTAGGAATGGCATGGTCTGGATCCCATCAGCTAAAACAGAGGTCTCCAAACTTGGCAACTTTAAGACTTGTTTGTGGACTTCAACTCCCAGAATTCCTCAGGCAGCATAGTTAGTTCCAACTCTGAGGGCCTTTTTTAGTAAAACTCTGAAAATGTGATTATGTGCCTGAGTCTGGGATCCTGGTCTCTTGACTTTGGTGATGGTTCTTTTTATGATGCTCAGCCACTCTGTGTTTTGTTTTTATTCAGAGTATTTAATCAGTTTTATCTATTTTCTCACATGTGAGATGGGCAGCTATATAAATTAAAAATGCAAATAAAAAATCCTAGCTAGGATGTTTAGAAAATGAATAAATGAATGAATGAATATTTTTGTGGCGTTCATGAGCTTATGAAATCTAAGGCCGATTGAAGTGGACATTTATTCTGTAGCTACACCAATTCCAACCATTTCTTACAGCTGTTTGAACACTTTCATTGCATTCCTTAGTGTCTTCAGACATTCATAGTCTTGGTAATAATGGGCAACCTTTGCTATATCACATTAGCAACTGGCACATTTACAAGCTATAAATATTCCAAATCATTACCAGTTAATACAGAACCTGATTAAGAATCCATATAATAATAGGACAAACCATTCTGCAATATATTGTTGATAGTCCTCATTATCAAGGCAACCATTAAGCAATGAGTATATTAAGAAGACTCAGCAAGGACTTCATTAGCAGGACATCTAAATCAGCATGATAAAATATAAGCATCCTTTAGTGAAAGTAACAAGCATCCATTCTGGGCATTGCTACTTATTAGTCCTTAATTACAACCTGTCTTCAAAACGTTTAGCTTTGAAAGACTTTTTCTTTATATCACATATGAGGAAATTGCCCTGTCTAGGTCAAGAAAATAAAGCATAGTTGTCGATGCTTTTCGATAAAGAGCCATAGAATCAGGGTGCTGAAAAGGATCCAAATCCAGCTTCAAGATCTCATGGAAATGAATATAGAAAACAGACAATACCGCTACCTTTCAAAAAGACGTCGACTATGTATCAGAATGGTCAAACAAATGGCAACTTCAAATCTCAACAAATAAATGCTCCGTCTTACATATTGGCAAAAAAAATATCAGAAAATAAAATACAGGCTGAATAGTCAAGACCTTATTGATGATCCAAACTCTGTCAATGATCTTGGAGTACTTATCTCTAATGATTTAAGTGCAAAAGCCCACTGTAACTACATAGCCAAAAAGGCATTAAGAATTGTTAACCTAATCTTACGTAGCTTTTTCTCTGCTAATATTACACTACTAACTAGAGCATACAAATCATTTGCTAGACCAATACTCGAATACAGCTCATCAGTCTGGAACTCACATTACGTATCTGATATTAACCCAGTTGAGAAAGTACAGAAATATTTCACAAGAAGAGTGCTCCACTCCTCTACTCGTTGCAGAATACCTTATGCCACCAGACTTGAAATTCTAGATCTAGAAAACCTAGAACTATGCCACCTTCGGTCCGATCTAAGCATAGTATACAATCATACACTGCAATGTCCTACCTGTCAATGAATACTTCGGCTTCAACCATAACAATGCAAGAGCAAACAATAGATACAAACTCAAGGTTAATTTCACCAAACTTGATTGCAGGAAATATGACTTCAGCAACAGAGTGGTCAATGTTTGGAATACTCTACCTGACTCTGTGATTTCTTCCCCAAACCCCAAAAACTTTAACCTTAGACTGTCTACTATTGACCTCACCCCTTTCCTAAGAGGCCTGTAGGGGGCGTGCATAAGCGCACCAATGTGCCTACCTTCCCTGTCTTATTGTTTCTTTTATTTTTCTTATATGTATCCATGTATTCATAACTATGATTTTACTTATACCTATTATCTTGTAAGCAATTGACAAACCAAATAAAATAAATAAATAAATGAAATGAAATGAAAATAGGATACCACTTAATAGTCTGATAAAAGCTTCAAGACATTTGTGCCATCAGAAAAATATAACCAATGGCAGCCAGAAGAACTGTGTCTTCTCTATCTGTGCTGATCAGCTGTACAAGATATGCATTAAATGTATGTACATGCAAATCTAAATACTACCCACTTCAAAAGTTCATGTTGGTTTACAAAACAACAATTGTTCTAATTTTTGCCCAACTGCAACTACCAGTAGTTTGCAAAGGTAGCCCGTGTAGGCTGTGTTGCAATAGTCTAAAAGGCGTGATGATGGTGGTGGCATGAGTTTGTCAAGGAGAGAGCCAGTTTGACCTAATGGTGAAGGCACCAGGCTAGAAAGCAGGAGATTGTGAGTTCAAGTCCCGCCATAGCCATGAAAATCAGCAGTCACACACTCTCAGCCCAATGTTTTCCAAAACATCCACTTCATTCATAATCATAACTGAGTTCCCCCCTCCCCCCACAGACTCCTCTATGGCATTCAATATCTATGCTCTTACTAAAGAATAGGTAGCCTCCTTCTGTTCCCTGCTCCTCACCCAAAAAGCAGCTCTTTTCTCACCTCTTAGGGCTTAGGCCATCCATTCTACACATTCAGTGCTTTCACACCATCCTGAAATAATAGCAACAGGCTCAACCATTAGTGTCTGTTATCTCCCACACCCTCCACACCAACCCCATGAAGTTTCAATCTCTCTACTGAAACTTCTTCCTTAGATTTCTGACTCTTCTAGGACCCATTTCTCATCATTCCATAGAATGATTTTTTTTTCATTCACGTCCTGCAATCCTCTTCTTTCCTTACCATGCAGTATCTGTTCTTGGTCTACACAGCTGCCAAGAGGGCAATGGTTGCTGTGACAATTCAGAGTTAACCAACTTTGCTCCCTTCTAGTGATAGATCATATAGGGTCATTTTGGGTCTCCAGGGCTAATTGTTCCTTCTCCAGACACAAATTTCCTCTGACTTCCTTTAGCTCTCCAGTAACCTCTGACAATTAACCTGCTTTTTATTCACCATGCTAATTTATCTAATCCTACTACCGTTTCCCTACATCTCACAGCTTCCAAATCCTCATATTACACTCATTCTAGTCCCCAATCTCTCTACTCCAGACATCATATTATATATGGTCGGTGGTAAAAAAAAAAATCACGTAGACTGCCCATATTCTGATTGCCAAGGCAGACAAGCCAATCATTGTCAACTTAGAGGACCTATTTTAATTAAACCCTTGTGACTTTTCATAATATTTTCATTGATATAAACCCAACGTGGCCAAGACCCTTGTGTAGACAGACAGGTGAGAAGCTGATCAGTGAGTAAAAAAAAATTGAACCCTGGACTCTCCAAAGACATAGACAACCTGCTGAAGTTTATTCTCCCAAGTCCCTTGAGCATTCAGGGGCAGGTGTTAAAAACAAAAGCATACTCTTTGGAAACTCAGCAACCTAGACCAAGAACTCAAAGTAATGTTCAAAATAACATGTTTAGCCAAGGAAGTAAACAGAACTGGCAGCAGCAGTTTCAGATTTGTTCTCATGCTATTGAACCTTCCAGTCTCAGCTGTTGGCATGTAAGCAACTTTATACGTTGATGCTCTCTGCCCTCTTCTTTCGTCCAAGAAAGACTTTGCTGCTTGAGGAACCAGCTCACTTCTATGCCCAGACAATGAGATAAGTCAAAGCCAGACAGTGAAGAAGGATAGAGGAGTTTGTTTGTACAGACCTAATAAGGATAATCCAACAGGTGCTTTCTCATTGGGGGTTTGGTATTTTTGGCATCAACCTTCTTCTGAACCCTATACATGCTCCTTCACCAGAGCAGCCTTAATGTTCATCCAGAATTGAGTTTGCAGGTACTCATACTCCACTGCTGTGGATTACTCAAATGAAGGTTGGTGTTGTCCCTTCGCCACACCTAGCTGCATTTCTTAACTTTTTCATATTCTATGACTCCCAGGAGTGAGAGAACAGTGAAAGAAATAACTGTTACTTATTTTTTTTTAGAATAAAATTCATATAGCTGCCCAACTAGACCAATTGCCACTCTAGGCAGTGTGCAATCAGCCAAACAGCATGCAAATAATGATAACAATTTATTAAATTTGTTTGTCTCCTAGAAACTCTGGGTGGTTTACAAATAGTTAAAACTAAACAAATAAACAGAAACAGAAACATAACACAACCAAAAAACAACAATCAAAAAGAACCACTGCAGTTAAAACAGCAACAAAATTAAATTATTGTTCCTAATAAGTAATCGCAATGTTTGCAGCTCTTTTAAAAATTTAGAAGCTCAAGAAGAAAAGAGGGAGATATAATTAAACAGCAGAGGTTAATGTTATAAGAAGCTTGAAAAGATATCTTGCTGGCATATGAATGAACTGTTATAATCAAATTCTGCCCAAACTAAGCAATCAGGGAAATTGAAGTGGTGGCAGTCAATACAGCAGGCAACAGTATTACTCTGGAGTAACATTAGTTCATTTCAATTTGCCACTGAACTGCAAATGATGAATAAAGGGGTCTGAAGATCAAGGCTTCCTAAAAACATGCTGTGTACTGCACCCCTTTCTGAAGTGAATTGATTAGTCAGGCCTCCATATCAGGATGCATGATCAATGAACAACCTGACAATTTCTGATATAGATAAAATGCTAGTTCAGGGAATGGATTTAGATATTTTTGTCAACAGATCTATGATTACCAAAATAGTAGTCAGGCTTCCATCACTTGGGAAGTAAGTAATAAAATCCAAAAAGACAATATTTCCAGAGTATTTTGGAGAGGAGAAAGGGTAATATATCCCAGTTGATTTGGTAATTAAAGTTTCAGCATGTAGCAAATGCAAGATAGTTTCCAAACATCAAACTGGTTTGATTGTCAGGACAGCGTTTCAAAGTTTCTTCCCAGATGGAATGAAGAGGACACAAAGAAAGCAAGTTTTGTGCCATGGTTCAGGTGCTGCTCTAGAGACCAGGAGATTATGAGTTTTAGTCCTGCCTTAGGCATGAAAAATCATTTGAGTTACTCTGAGCCAGTCATCCACTCTCTCAGGCCAACCTACCTCACAGAGTTGTTGTGGGGACAATAGAAAGAGGAAGGAGTATTGGTATGTTCAGTGCCCTGAGTTATATATATCAGAAAAAAAGGTGACATAAAAGTCTAAAAAAAATTACTGTTGTGGAGCAACTAACCATAGAAAAAGGGAGAATTTATCCACAGGAATTCCTTGGATCTGGCTGCTCCAAGCTCACTCATTTATTAAACCATGAATACACCTCCATAATCTAAATTGGTATAGTGCAGTGATATCAAATTCGCGGCCCATGGGCTGGATGCATCACACACTGGCCATGCCCAACCCCAGTTTAGCAAAGGTGGGGAAAAGGTCACAATACATCGCGTGATGACAATGTGACACCATGAGTTTGACATCCTTGGTACAGTGTGTACAATCTCAATTTTTGAAACAATGATAAAAAATAGGTTATAAGAAACAAACTATTCAGTACTGTGAAAAAGAGGATTGCCTATTAGGTAAGCTAGGATCATGGTTTAAACATTTGTAGCCATCCAAGTTGATGTTGCAAGTGTTTCTAAAATGTCTATAGATGTTCTAGGTTCCCACTATAGACTTGGACAGGATATGCTGATGATGACAGGCATATTTTATGGCCAAGGGTTTCTTATTAGAACAGCAGTCGCCAACCGGTGGGCCGCGGCCTTCTGGTGGGACTTGAGAAAATTTTGGGCCGTAGAGAAATCTCACCCCCAGAGCACCCCCTAAAGCAATTAATCCAGGCTGTGCAGAAACAAAAGGCTGCTCAGCCCACATGGCCCACGGGAACCCTCTCCGCCCACTCACTCCTTACCCAGCAAACTTGCCTGCTAAGTTGCTATTTTTCCTTTTTCCAACCATCATCTGTTCTGCTGTGTCAGGAGATTTAGATTAGCTAGGAAGCAGGAAATGGTTGGATTTCTTGCTTTCTAGCTAAGCACAGCCGAACCTCCCTTAGGACTGAAGGTCTGCTTGCAAGCAAATTCAGTGCAGACTCACGGCAAGCAAATTGAGCTGAGCTAGCCGATATCAGATAGATAGATAACTGAATGATTCTGTGAGCAACTCAATCTGCCTGCTTTGCCTGATTTTGGATAAAAGTTCCTTTTTTTAATAAAAAATTCAATATTTACATACATGGTGTGTTGTGAATTAATTTAATGAGTTTGCTTGCAAGCAAATTTTATGTGACAAACTGAGCTAGCCAATGGAGGCGAGGCAATGGCAGTGCTCCCCGCGGACAGGGAGGCAAAGTGACGGCAGCACCACTTCCCTGGCCGGCGGGTCCACTGGAGAGAGCCCGAAGCCGCCCATCCTTTCCACCCCTCACCCAGGCCGTCCCCATTCCCACACATCTCAAAACGCGCCGGCAGCTCCAAACACTGCAGCAGCACGGGCATTGGGCAGAGGCGCTCATTTGGCAGGCTCAGCTCGGAGGAGGACACGGCGTGGGCCATCACCTTGCCTCCCTGTCCACAGATGGGTGGGCGCTATCGCTGTCTCGGACAGCCTCTCCCAGTGGCCCCTTCGGGGTTGGGCTAGGAGGAACTTGGGAAGCCAAGCTCAGGTCGGCCCGGCTCTTTCACTTGGCAGGTCGGCACGCACCTGTGGCTCACTTTCCTGGCTCTGCCCAGCCTGCCCGGCTCTGGTGCTGCACTGGCGGGATGAGCAGAGGGCCCAGCAGGGAGATGCTCGCTGCCTTGGCCAGAGCTCCACCACCGGGCAGGAGGGCCCACCTGTCAGCTGGGCGCCCCAGGCGAAGCTCTTCGCGATCTACCTGGCGCCAAGCAGGGATGGCGGTTGGGTGCTTCTCCTAGGGTGGGACGATCCTGTGCTGTGGCCCCAGGAGATTCGCCTCCCCATGTGAGGTTGGGCTGCCCTCTCAGGCAGGGGAGGCTTTGTCGCAGTAGGACATCGTTTTTAAAAGAATGGGCTATGCCTTCAAACGATGCCCAGGAAGGCGGTGACAGGAGTGCCTGAAGCTGAGTGTCTCCACCGGGCTCTGGTTGCAGGGTGGAGCCCTGGCTGGCCCCACATGGCTGTGCCAAATGCCATGTGGCTGCGCCAAACACCACGGTGGCACGGGGAGAAAGGAAAGCAACGGTGGTGGAAGGTCTCCCGATACGAAGTGCCCCACCAACGCTGAGGTCAACATCCAAGCCATCGCCGCCCACCTGCCCAAGGATGCAAGGGGTAGAAATTAAGTCACCCCCGAAAAGACAGCCTAGCTGTTTTTTCAGGGCTCAAACAAAAATAAGACCCGGCCTTATTATATGAGAAACACAGTAGATTTCTGAATGAATCCGTGATTGTGTGAGCAACTCAATCTGCCTGCCTGCTTTGCCTGATTTTGGGTAAAAGTTGCTCTTTTTTTAAATAAAAAAATCAATATTTACATGCATGGTGTGTTGTGAGTTAATTTTGTGAGTTTGCTTGCAAGCAAATTGTATGTGACAGATTGAGCCAGCCAATGGCAGATAGATCACTGAACGAATCTGTGATTCTGTGAGCAACTCAATCTACCTGCCTGCTTTGCCTGATTTTAGGTAAAAGTTGCTCTTTTTTATAAATACAATCAACATTTATATAAATATTTATAATATTTACATACAAGCCATGCCCAGCCAGTCGCATGACCACCAAGCCACACCCACAAATTAGGCCATGCCCACAGAACCGGTTAGTGGTGCCTGGGATCTCAAATTATGAGTTTGGTGGTCCCTGAGGTCCAAACGGTTGGCAACCTCTGTATTAGAACATCATCCTTACTTTCAGGCAGTAAAAGCAGGCTGGAATCAAAAGTGTAAGACAATAGATATTTTCCTTCATCACTAGTAGTGTGAAGGAGATCAGCTCTCAAGGATCTGCTTGCATCACAAAACAATAAAATAAAATAATTGGGCTCTAAAAATAAGAGATTGGATGGGGAAAGCTTGTTTCAGATCTTGGAAACAATTTCTGGGACCCTGGAATCCACTAAAACAATCCTATAGTGCATTTTGCAAAATCCAGTTATAAACCAGCTGCAAAAGTCACAAAAATCTCTCCCAAAGCTCAGTGTATTTTTGGCATACATTCCTTAGGGCCTATCAGAATAGAATGGAGTCTGATTTCCTAGGAACCATCTGAATGTCTTTTGGCTGCTTTTCCAGTCTGGAATAAACACCCAGAGACACTATAAAACAAAGTTAGTAAGATATAGTTCAGTTCATTTTCCATGAAACAAAATTTAGACTCTAATTCACTTTTACCATTTCCTAAATTGATAAATATTTCCTGGATCTCCAGTTCCAATTTTCTGATAGAGGGTAAAACAAGGGAAACTGGAACTGCCCCCAATCAGTTAGCTGCCAATTCCATCCTGGAATTCTCAGGATTCTATTTAATTTCATATGAGGGGGTACCAAGTTCAGAAAGGCCATAGTAATACGGAAGCAGGGATACACTCACTATTCTCTACTCCAATATTTTATTCCATATCTCCATCAGTAATTTACCAAACTGCTAAATGGCAGATATGTATCATTAAACATCCCCCCACGGCTTTTTAAGAGCCCAAACACCTGTTGGTTTAGGAGATTAGAAATTAATCCTGTCCTCCAAAGTCTAGCATATCATGTTTTACTAGGAGTTGATGCCTCTTTATTAGCACCAAGTTTTGTTGGAGTTGTTAATTTATTATTAAAAGGTGTTGTTGAGAGCATTAAGAACAATTTTCTAGAAGCCCAGCTCGTTACCAGACTTGTTTGTTTTTTAAATGCCTATGACGGGCTGTAATCTATATGTGTATTTCTACTCCATCACAATACATATGAATATTTAGGTCTCTAGAGCAGGTGAAAATGGGTGTACAGAAACTTCCTAAACACTAAAAAGTGAAGACTGGTTTTTCTGAGGGAGATCAATGCCATATGTTTCTATTGAGGCTTCCCGATACTTATTTCTAATTCCTGTCCCAGTTGGTTTGCTGTCTTCTTCCCACACACAAATTAGCAAATTCTAAATTAGCCACTTTGAACTATTTTGTTAATGCTTATATTTTTGTAGGAAGCCTTTCCCAACCGGATGGCCCACAGATGTGTAGGACATCAATCTCGTCTGCAACACATCTGGAGGGCACCAAGTTGAAACAGTCCTATCTATTTGCCAATATTTAAATCATCTTAGTAAAGTTCCCTAGTCTTTCTAAAAGCTGTCTAATTTTTCCCTGTGTCTTGTTGTAACTTTTATACAACCTGTAGAGTAAGCAACTCTACCCATAACAATACATAGAACAGGTGTGTCCAAACCACAGCCCATGGGCTGCATGCAGTCCTGGATAGCTAGTAATATGGCCCCACAAAATTGTAAACTTTTAACATTATTATGTGATTCATATACATTAACTATATTATATATTTTATATGCAGCCCAAGGCAATTCCTCTTTACTCAATGCAGCCCAGACAAGCCAAAAGTTTGAGCAACCATGGTATAAAGACAAAAATTGTCTTTAGACAAATAATTTTTTTTCAGATGACCTAGCTATCAACAAATCTAACTTTTAGGCATGTTTTTAATCCACCTCTTTGGCTTCAAAGGAAGGTACAGGAATCCAAAAATGGCTTCCTAGAGTACGGGTGTCAAACTTGCTGCGTCACGTTCCCATCACATGATGTTTTGTGACATTTTTCCCATTTGTGGAGCTGGAGGCCTGCATGTGACAGGTCACCAGTTTGACACCCCTGCCCTCTTGAGTGAAGACCTCAAAAGTTGCCCCAAATTGTCATTGTAATATGATCAGAGGAAATTCTATGGTTAATAAAGCTCGATTTAATTTTAAAGTTAATCAAAGTTTTCTTTTTCTGGTTCTATCTCAATTTGGTGTGGGGCCCCGGTGATGACCACACCTAAGAACTGGCCTTGACTAACTTAAAGGGGAAAAGATGGTTCAGCAAAGTAATACTCTATAGAGTATTGGCTAAATCATGAGCTATCTTTCTATTAAAGGTTTCTTTTCTTCTTTCCGGATGAAAGCATGTTGTTGCGTCAAAGACTTAATTTCCAGAAAAGTTTACAACTACCCACAAAAATTACATCAACACTGGATTGCCTAAACTAAACACGAATGAGTACAAACCAAAAAGCTCAGGAAAATGACATCTATGAATCATGTTGATTTGAAATATAAACAGGATATTGCTGTTTCAACTATAGTACTGTTTATCAATTTGTATGCAAGTAAACTGAGCAGTATTTTAAGGTTAACTTGGACAGCCGCAATAATTCTAATTATAGTACTCTTGCATATGCTCATAGCAGCAAGAGTTTTCGTGATTCGTGGTTCTGAAGCTCCAATTTTATCCAGTGTTTGGATGCTAGAGACCATTGTTTTCCAATTAGCTTTCAGTCAACAAAATCCAACTCTGTTGCAGTTCTTTGAAACACTGTACGTGAAGGCTTCCTTATGTAATGGTTGTCTGAATATAGTAGTGATGGACTCTGGTCAGGATTTTCATAGGTGGGGAAAAGGTTAAAAAAAATGGCAGCTACAACTTTGCAATCAAAGTTCTTACATTTATCACACAAAGGATGCATGTAAAAAAGTGTGGCCCCTATCTTGGCTTGCAAACTTCTAGATTAAATGGCAGATCATTGCAAAGGAAATGTATCATCTATTCAGAATACAAATGGGAATACCTGCACAGATTCTAAATTCATTGGGCAATCACATTCTTAAAGCGTGATTTTTTTATCCACGGAATACTTAATTTTAAAGAGAAGTAGGTTTATCAGAATTATTCCGGGATCAGCTTACTCATTTGCTTCATTACTCTCACTCTCACTTCAAGAAATTGTCACCACAATTAAATCCATGAGGTTGGAAAAAACTCTTATCCCTAATGGTTTTCCAATTGACTGATATAAAAAAAATATTTTTGTTTCCTAGATTTTTAAAGCAAATGTTTAAAATAAATCCCTGCCTTTTAGTTTTAGTGAATACATATCACATCATGCTGGGCAAATATATTTTCTAATTGAAGACCTATTTCCTTGATAATTTGTTGCACGGACTGATCCCACTGGCAGTGCTAGTTATCACCTACAAAACCCTCTGCGGCATAGCATTGGGTTATATCAGGCATAGCCTTTCTAATACTTCTAATATTAGATGTGCTCCTTCAGTAAGAATACTGCAAGAAAAACCAGTTTAAAGTCAACATTCTATGAATGTGACCTGCTTTCTCCATTATAGTCCTTGTCTTGCATTATTTATAATTTAATTTCCAGAGTCCTTTATCCCTTCCCCAGATTCATATGCTGCTTAATGCTAAGTCTGATCTTTTAACCCAACTAATCCTTTAATGATGTTTTAAGTATATGCGATAGCCATTTTTCTTCTTTTGATGATCACCTGCCCATGCATCATTGCAGTTCAGAGTATGTATGAAAAAAGATGGATAACTATAGAGAGCCATTAGAAAGGACCTTGGGGAATCAATGCAGCGACAATTACAAAAACAAAAACATGTTTTAAGATGAGGGATCTAGGAACACGTAGGAAAGAAACTCAAACTTGGTCTAACTCCCTGAGGTATAAGAGGAAGTAAAGAGAAAACACAGTCAAGCTTTTAGGATGCTGTTTCTACAGCTTATCTCCATTAAGCTGAGTTCAAACTTCTGGAGTCTATTTCCTGACCTGGATTATCTTGAAGGGCTGACAATGACAGAATATTTTTTGTACCCGTTGAAATGTGCACGGGGCTCTTTCGGAATTTTAGAAAAAACATTTAGAATCACTAATCAATTGGAGATTATTCAAGGATAATAAATTATCTCTGGAATTTATGCTGCCACTGCAAAACAAGCTAAAGAAAGACCCACCTCTTTGCAAAGAATATTAAGGGTTCCAATTCAAACTGGCATTTATGTACTTCCTATCATATTTTGCATTGTCAAATGCACAAAGGCAGAAGAAAATGCCGTATTCCTTAAAAGACAAAACTGGGGTAGAAAAAGTACCTTCCCCCCCCCTCCCCATAACCATAGTAATATATCTAGTGGTCAGCAATCATGGTTAACGTGATGATGAAGCAGGGTTGTAGAACTGCCCTCAAGACACCAGACAAGAGAAGAACCAATTCACTCTAATATTACCGATAATGCATTTCAAAAGCTAAGGTGTATGCATTACCAGACCAAAATGTTATGAATCAGCTCTTATTTAATTGTTTTTTGGAAGGAGATTTTATGGGAAGCCCCCTCCTAGACAAATGAAAGATTTTGGGAAATATTAAAAAGGCAGGGTAAAATATTAACGGAAAAATTTAAAAAATCTTAAAGGAGACAGAAACCAGCCCCAGTTTCCCTGCCCCAAGCAGAAACTGAGGAGACCAGCTTTTAGAAATGCAGATTTGGTAATCCATTCAGAAAAATTGGGCCAAGACAGAAACTCAGATAAGCAACAAACAAAAGGTTGACAAAATTAGCTCAGACAAGCACCTAGGGTTTGCATTTCCCCTTTTGCCTATAAAGCCAGCCATAACCCTGAGAACAGCCAATAAAATATTAAAGGACATGTTCTTGCACAGGAACAGGAAGCTCAAATACAAAGCCCAAAGAAGGTATAAAAACCCACCTACTCTCAGCTCCATTTTGTCAGCTGCACAGAATCACATGTGGTTGGTGGTTCTGCTTCATCAATAAACAGAACCTTCTTTTCCGCAATCAGCATCCAGCGTCCATTTTATCTCCAGTGCCTTTCTCCTGGATTGGAACTGAACCAGATGGATTTTTCTTCCAACAACTTCATAGCTATCAGTATGAATCCCCATTATACCATGTTATTCTGAGATGCAAAGAACAGCTCTAGGTAGCACGAACCAGGGCTGTAACATTTTCTGAAGTTGATAATTCATTATTTACCAGATTTTTATTGATCTGGGAATTAAAAACTATATAAAAATGTTTCCGTAACCCTCACTTATCCATACAAATAGTCATTCATTAACTAAACCCATCTGATCTAAACTTTGATCACGACAGCAAGAATTGCAGAGTAAAATAAGTCATAAGACATAAGGTACTGTGTATTTTACAAAACCATAACTTTAGCTCCACCTGGTGGCTTAACTGGATCTTGTTCTCCAATAAAGTGCAATAGTGCCAAATAGCCAAAGATCATCAGTTCAAAAAATTCAAAAACTTTCTTACTAACACCACAAAATAATTCCTAAAGGGAAAGACACGGATCTAGCAAATATAGATATAATAGTTATAACTATATGAGAAGATAGGTCACCAAAAATTTAATTTTCTAAAATGAAACATTTGTTAAAGTTGGTTTTCATTTATCAGACTTTTTTAAAATATTACATTATCATCTGTATTTATGTGGGATGACAACTGAATTAGGGCTCACTTGGAAAATTATTACTTATTTCCATGAAAATCTTGGCAATTACTTGGATCATAAAGCAAAAAGGAGCTTTTATCTCCTGGTTTGGGGGCATATACCCACTAGGCCCTAAAAAATAGGTGTAGATTATATTTTGATGGGAAATTTCATGATTAGTTAACTTCAAACTCTTTTACTTTTTTTTTTTACTTGAAAAATAGGTGCTAAAATGTTTTGATAAAAAATAATGGGAAATCTGGAATGGTAATTTTAAATCAATTAGTCTTGAATGGTTATTTTAAGGAAGGTCAATGACTACAAATTTATTTCCCTAAGTCACAACAACAGCAATATAATTGACTCAAATGTTTGATAGTTCGATTTAGATGAGATCCCCTAATCAGATGTTCTCATTTATGTTATGAAATTGACTTTATCTTTATCAGAAATTAAATTTTAAAATTGGAATTGTTGAGGTTTATGATTTATAGAAGAGTTGAAATTTGTCATACTGTCATTGGACATCAGTAGATACTTGTCTTAAGAAATGTTAAATTCATCCTTTGGACCTGAGGTTGAAATTATTGAAATATTTCGAGTTTCCCCAAAGAATCTATCAGAAAGATAGATATCATATCTAATGTAGATATTGTTTGTTCTTGATGTAAGATGATGTAATATTGACACTCTTACACAAACCCTGAAGACATGGTTCTGCCAATGGGCCAGGAAACCCCAGACATGGTTCTGCCCAGAGGTGGTATTCAACAGGTTCTCACCCAGTTCTGGAGAACTGGTAGCAGAAATTTTGAGTAGTTCGGAAATCCAGCAAACACCACCTCTGACTGGCCCCGCTCCCATATATTCTGTGCCTCCTGAGTCCCATCTAATTGGCTGGATCTTCTTTTGTTGCCCTGCACAGGAGAACAGAACTGGAAAGCAGGTTAGTGGGGTGAGGAGTGAATGGGGATTTTGCAGTATCCTTCCCCTGCAACAGCCACCAAACCGTGTCCACCAAACAACACCACGCCCACCAAGCAACACCCACAGAACCGGTAGTAAAAATATTTGAATCCCACTACTGGTTCTGCCAATGGGCCAGGGGATATATCAAGTATTTAGTATTTTAGTATTTATTTGATTTGTCAATTGATCTGTGGTTTGTCTGATTGTTATCACTAGAGGGATGGGGTTTTATTGGTTTTTTTTGGAATGGGTTTTTATCTTTGTAAGCTGCCCGAACACCATCACTGATTTGGGAGCTCATAAACATTGTCTTAATGCATAAATAATAAATTTGAGAATATGTAAAGTCATGTCTCTACCAGATGGTTTGGGGACCTGACAGGAAACATTACACTAGAGGTAATGATTTATGATGAATTAAGAGGCAATCCTAACCCCACCACCCCACCCCGGGGCATATGCTCCCTCCTTCCACATCTTTTAACTATATTTCTACTTTTCATTGTAATTTCCATTTTTATTGTTTTGGAAATATTTATCGTTTTAAGATTTTTGTGCTTTTAATGTTGTAAGCCAGGGGTCTTCAAACCTGACAGTTTAAGACTTGTGGACTTTAATTCCCAGAATTCCTGAGCTAACATGACTAGAGGAGGAATTCTGGGAGTTGAAGTCCACAAGTCTTAAACTTTTGAAACTTACAAGAAGTTTGAAGAG
>NW_020770493.1:0-22492 GCF_900518735.1 Pseudonaja textilis
GATAGATAGATAGATAGATAGATAGATAGATAGATAGATAGATAGATGAATGAGACAGCCCGACAGCCATGCTACTTGCATGCAATGATCTTTCACTAGCAAGAAATTGCCACATAGAATATTGCATCCATAAGCATATTCCTATTAGCTAGAAAAAAGCAACCAACTATAATCATCATCCTTAATAATACATGGTTTTGCTTCCTCCAGAAGCACCGGAAATTTCATGCAAATTCCATATGCTGACAAGATGGAATGAGTCAACATGCTTAAGTTATTTCCACTTTCACATCTGGAATATTAACAAAAGGAAAAGGAATTGGGCTTGGTATGCTTTTTTGTGGCTTTATTCATTCAGAAACCCATGCTGTCACACCACAGATTTGGCCTGCTGTTGTGACCGTGGTAAAGAAAGCAGGAAATCTTTTGTAAATAATCAATATGGATTTTGTATTGCGCTTTTTATAAGTCAGCCCCAATCTGTATTGCAAACCATAAGAAAACATAGGATTTATCTATTTTTCAAGCATTTGATTAGTTTTATTTTTGCAAAAACATAGTATAAAAAGCTTTGAATGTTCCTTTTGCCTAATCCAATTGGACCCAAATAGCCTCCCAGGTCCAGACAAAGCCCCCTGCAACGGGACAACTTACCACAGCCAACTCACCACAGCCAATTCACCACAGCCAACTTGTCGCTGGGCAACTTGCCATGGCCAATTCACCACAGGACAACTCACTGCGGGACAATTTAACAATTCTATTTAATTATTTAAAATATTTTTTTAAAAAATTGCCATTTACATTTCATTCTGGTCTCTCCCTTTTGCACCCTTTCTTTAATGATTCTATTCCACCATTACTTTGATATTAACAGATAACAGATAATCAGAGTTGGAAGGGACCTTATAGGTCATCTAGTCCAACCCACTGCCCAAGCAGGAGACCCTACACCATTTCTGACAAATGGCAGTCCAATCTCTTCTTGAAAGTCTCAAGTGATGGCGCTCCCACAACATCCCAGGGCAAGCTGTTCCATTGGTTGATTGTTCTCACTGTCAGAAAGTTTCTTCTTATTTTCAGGTTAAATCTCTCCTTGTTCAGTTTCCATCCATTATTCCTTGTCTGGCCTTCGGGTGCTTTAGAAAATAGTTTGACCCCTTCCACTCTGTGGCAGCCCCTCAAATATTGGAAGACCGCTATCATGTCTCCCCTGGTCCTTCTCTTTCCTAGACTAGCCAAGCCAGTTCCTGTAACCATTCTTCATAGGTCCCCTTATCATACTGGTTGCTCTTTTTTATATTAGTGTAACTCTTGTCCCACAAGTTGTCCTGTAATGAGTTGGCCATGGAGAGTTGGCTGTGGTGAATTGTCCTAGACCCTAGTTTAGATATGCTTGTTCCTTCTACAACTGATCTACTTTGCTGAAAATTTATGCATTCTATTGTCCACAATAGACCATTTTCCTCGTGATACAGGATACAGTTAGGAAATATGAGATTTCTCTGCAGACATTCTAAAATAAATAAATCCTAGAAAAAAATTCAAAACTTGAGCGTGGAGAGTATATAGGTAGTTCTTTACTAATGACCACAATTGAGTCCAAACTTGATGTAGCTAAGCGAGACATTTGTTAAGTGAGTTTTGCCCCATTTTATGACCTTTCTTGCCACATTTGTTAAGTGAATCACTGCAGTTGTTAAGTTAGTAACACAGTTGTTAAGTGAATCCAGCTTCTCCATTGACTTTGCATGTCAGAAAGTCACAAAGTTGATTACATGATGCCGGGACAGTGCAACTGTCATAAATATGAGTCAGTTGCTAAGCCTCTGAATTTTGAACACATGACCATAGGGATGCTATAATGGTCATAAGTGTGAAAAATGGTCATAAGTCACTTTTTTCAGTGCTGTTGCAACTTTGAACAGTCACTAAATGGAAAGTTGTAAGTCAAGGACTATATCAATGTCAAAGAGTAAATGAATGGGACACTTTCTGCAGGTTTTTCAATATGCAAAGGCACGACATAAGGATGTCCAAATTTCCCTTTTATTATTTGTAGATGGTTAGACATCCTGGCAGACAAATTCCAAGAAGATAAGAAAATAACCAGGATCAAAACTTAAAGAGAGATATACAAGTTGAAATGCTATACAGATGATGTACTACTAACAAGTATGCAACCAGAAACTTCACTCAACACTTGATAAAAGTAACCAAAGAATTTGGCTGCCTTTCTGGATACAAAATCAATGAAAAGAAAACTAAGAAAATAAGAAGGCATTTCCCTTTAAAAAAGGACTGTTTGACAGGATGCAATAAAGATATATTTCCAAACAGATATAACAAATTATGAGAAGAAATAAAACAATATCTTGAAAACTAGAAAAGTTTTTAACTTTTTTGGCTAGGATTCATCGTGACAATAAAAATGAATACATTATCCAAAATGAACTGTTTATGTACTGCTGACCAAACTGTGATGCCTCCTATTTCAATTGCCATTAGCCTGAACAATGGATTCCAAATGAATCAACACGATAAAACTGTACAAAAAACATACCTTCTTTTCTTTCCATTTCCTGTGCTGTACAGATAACAGATGTTTAATTTCACTTTAAAAAAATACCATAGGAAAAAAAGGAGGTAAGCTCTCACAGCTTGTAACTGAACTGAATGGAAAGTGGATATATTTCTATTTGCCAGGTTTTCATAATACATGGGAAGAAGGTCAGTAGAATTATTTTCAAAATCAAAGCATCATTTTGGGGGAGAGGGGGTGTGGTTCCATATAAAACTTACAAGGTGATCAACATACCCATGTATTGATTCTCATCCCATATTTCAAAATCATAAAGCATTATTTCTAGTGAATTCTAAAATTTCATTTTCTTCAGCTTCCAACAACATGCTGCAGAAGGCTGTAGATCACATCACTATGCAACCATGTGTGTTAATGACAGCAACTGGGACTGCGGCTTAGAGATGGAGTTCCCAATCCAATTAACATAAGGAATACTTTAGCATGACTTTGGAAACTTTATCTACTTCAGCCCATTACTAACCTATCCTTCGTGTAGATTCTCCAGTAGGTATGGGACCCTAACAGATCTCCAAATGGGAGTAATCAGCCAAGCCAGCTAGTGTAACCCATATTAAACCAGAATCCAAGGACAGAGTAAAAGAAACCTAGAAAGACGAGTGAATGTTAATTCATCAATTGCAACCAATTTAACTTGCATTCTAACTTTCTGACATTGTCTTGTGGTTCCAGACACATTGAGAAAACTTTGCTTAGTTGTTACACTAAAAAAAAAAGCAATAAGAAACAATAGGAGCTGAGGTTTTCCACAGAGGCTGCTCTGTTATGAATAAAATATTGCAAAAAATAACAATGCAGCCATGTGAAATTTGAATCAAATCCTTAACAGGAAGCTTTATAAACATAGGAGCTCTTAGCTGACTCTCTTGCGGCTTGATCAGATAAAGACTATTTTATCCTTACCACAATACCTCCATTCATTTACATTTCTAATGTGCTTGTTCTCTGCCATCAGCAACTGTAAAAAAAAAAAGGCTCATATCCCAAGTGCTATACAATTCTTGACTTACAACCACAGTTGAGTCCACAAGCAAGACATTTGTTAAATGAGTTGCACTCTATTTTACAACCTTTTTTGCTAGGGTTCTTAAGCAAATCACTGCAGCTGTTAAGTGAATCATAGGGTTGTTAAGTGAATCTGGCTTCCCCCATTGACTTAGCTTGTTGGAAGCCAGCTGGGAAGATTATAAATATTGATCACATGATTCCAGGACCCTATAACTGTCATAAATACATGTCAGTTGCAAAACACCCAAATTTTGATCATGTGACCATGAGGGTGCTGTAAATGTGAAAACTCTTTTCAGTGCTGTTGTAATTTGAATGGTCAGTAAAAAAAAATGGTTGTAAGTTGACAACTGCCTGATTTCAAGAGCAAAGACATATTGAAGGAACTAAGAAAATCCCATTTTATATAAGACAGAGAAGGGAAGGGAAGAGTTGGAAGGGACCTTGGAGGTCTTCTAGTCCAACCCCTTCTCAAGCAGGAAACCCTATACCATTTCAGACAAATTGTTGTCCAATCTCTTCTTAAAAACTTCCAGCATTTGAGCATTTACAACTTCTGAAGGCAAGTTGTTCCACTGGTTAATTGTTCTAACTATTGGGAAATTTCTCTTTAGATCTAGGTTGTTTCTCTCCTTGATTATTTATATCCATTGCTTCTTCTTCTGCCCTTTTCTGCCAGGCAATTGCTCACAGTGCCAAAAATGAATGACACATAACCAAACTGAGGGTTGATCTCAAATGGGGGAACTTTATAATACATAAAAACAGCTGAAAACAAGACTAGAATTTTTGCAGCTGTTACCAGAAATACAATAATAGCTTGCTATTTTATAGGCTGATTTTTCTAGCCTTTGGCATTTGCTGGTTGAAGTTCCTTTGTGCATTATTGCAAGATAAACAGAGCTGATGATGGCTCTGAGGCCTACTCCTTCCTACTCCAAACAATGTAAGGAGTTTTGGATCACTGACATCTCCCCCAAACTAGATGTAGACAGAAATTTGGACCAACAGAATACCATTTCTACACTTGTGAAGAACTCTCAAAACAACTCTCTATCTAATTTTCAGTGGCGCCACCCTCCTTCTATCAGTGTTTCTCAACCATGGTAGCTTTAAAACATGTGAACTTCAACTCCCAGAATTCTTCAGCCAGATAAGGAATTCTGGGAGTTGAAATATGATTGTTACCTAAATTAAAGGGAAATCCAAACTTATGGGAGGCAATAAAAATAGGAAAAAAAAACATACTAGATGAGGCTTGGCTCAATCTAAGCTCTTCAGAGGAAAAGGTTTTAACAAAGCATTTCATGTGGATCTTCTTGAAAAAGACCTATTCACATAAATTTAAAAGTAGTCCTCAACTGAAAATGTGTGATGACCCAGAGTGTACCACAAATGTAACAAAAACCAAAACGTAAATAAATGTTCTTTAATGCCTTCAATTTGGCTTCACTGTTCAATTGTTCACAGTGGGGATTAAACTCTTTCCAAAATAACACTCCAAACGAAAGAAATACAGTCCAAACTCAAAGAGCAGATAACGAAGCAATAAAAAACCAAAAACAAACCGCACTGAAGAAAGTTCCATGACAGACCAGGATAATTAATTACAAACTTCAAGAAGATAACCAGGTATAGTCCATTGGAAGAACGCCAACCAAGATAAACCTTATCCAGGAATAAAACACTCTTTGTTTCCAGCATTTGCTAGCATGCAGGTCCAAATTCTTATGCAGTTCTCACACCTGCATCCCATGAAGAGAATCAAATCCCTCTCCTCCTGAGTAGACCACGTCTTTCCCTGATCCTCTCCTCCCTGCGTGCCCTAGGATGGATAGGGGATGGGCCTGGGTCCTCCTCTGACTGCTCAGTTGGCCTCTGCCCTTCCCTAGCCTCCTCCACAACCTCCAGAGCCACACTTCTACTCCCTGTTGGTTGTTCCTTCTCTCCCTCAGAGTCAGTTTCCACCAGGGGCATGACAGAATGGTTGCTTAGCAACCATTCAACGTTACAACCTACCTGCAAAAAAGGGAACTTCAACCAAAGTTCTGATGGTTGTCTTCCCCCCTCTACTCCATGGGCACTTGGCAACACAGCCATATTTGGGCTATTTCCAGCACCCCCTCAATCACATGCCCAAGTTTTGCAACAATTTTGCCAGTTCCAGTTTTCAGCAAAATTCTGCCATAGTGAACAATGATTTTACTTAACAACAGGGGTGGGATTCTACCAGTTCCAACCAGTTTGGGTAAAACGGATGTTTAAGTTACATCTGGTTCGCTAAACCAGTATTTCAACCGACTGGCTGGCCCCACCCACCATGCCCCGCCCCTCCCAGGAGTCTTCACATGATTCAGGTTAAGTGCAGGGTCTGCGCAAAGGCTCTGGGAGGGGGGAAAATGGGCCTTCTGGAAATCCAGAAACAGGCCTGTTTCCATTTTCCAGAAGGCCTCCAGAGCCTGGGGAAGGCCATTTTTGTCCTCCTAGAGGTTCAGGTGAGGCCTCCGGACCCCTGGGAGGGTGAAAAACAGCTCTCCCAGAAGTACCAGAAGTCCAGAAACAGGCCTGTTTTCAGCTTCTTCTGGGCCTCCAAAGCCCGGGGGAGACTGTTTTTACTCTCCAGAGGCCCAGGGCAAGCCTCCGGACCCTTGGGAAGGCAAAAATGGTTTCCTCCAGGCTCTGGAGGCCCACTGGAAGCAGGAAACAGAAAGTTCTGGTAGGCCACTCCAACCATGGCCACACACACCCAGCAACTGGGCAGCAAGCCATTTGCTGCAATTTTTGAATCCCACGCCTGCTTAACAACCACTGTAGAAAAGGTTATAAAATTGGATCAGTTATATGATTAATTTGGACAGGCTCCATTACAGTCATATCTCAAAGATGACCTGTACATGGAACAGAAGAAACCATGGGCTGCTGTGCGCATCTGTAGCACTGTAATTGCACCGGCGATGCCACTGAAGTTTCCTCTAATTCAGAAATCTCAAGAGGAAGTAAATGGACTTCTTCAAACAGCACAAGATTGGAACTGAATTATGTGAAGTTATTTTCTGCAGACCAAAACTTAAAATGAACAGATGCCCTCCAGATGTTTTGAAACAAAAAACATTTCTCGGAGGCTTTCATTTGGTGAAGTCTGATGTAAAATAAGCTTGCAACCAAACCTTCCTACTTTGACCTCAGACACATGTGCAAGAAAGAATCAATATCTTTCCCTGGGGTGGGGGAGGGGGGAGGGCTACAGGGATTACTTGACTTTTCCTGAAAATTACAGGAAATGAGACTCGCTAGTCAAAATAACGAGAAAAGTCAGAACAGAGTTCAAAATATAAAGCTTAATATTAGCTTGATGTAAAAGGCTGGGGTTAATTAGGAAAACCTTGAATTACCCAGCCTAAGATAACATTTCCATTTCGGAGGAATCCATCTGTTAATACAACCTTGATAACATCTGATGTCAAAAATGAATCAGACAAGTTTCAATTCTCTTCTTGATTTCTGAATTTTAATGGTCCTTGATTATAAAAGCTGGTAGAACTTTAAAACTTTAACTTTGCCAGCAAAACAAATCAATATGAAAGATGGAATCTCTACTCCCTGAGTTGTTTCATTTTCTCACCACTTCAAACATCATGATAGATTTCTGCTCCATAGAGTAATGTTGTGGTCTCAAGATATTTCCTTTCCATTTTGCCCTCTAAAAAACAACAGTTTTCCAACATCCTGCATTACTTATGGGACTGTCTTTTCCCAACTGTTTCTACCCATCCAACCCAGTCTGGTAGGAATGGCATGGTCTGGATCCCATCAGCTAAAACAGAGGTCTCCAAACTTGGCAACTTTAAGACTTGTTTGTGGACTTCAACTCCCAGAATTCCTCAGGCAGCATAGTTAGTTCCAACTCTGAGGGCCTTTTTTAGTAAAACTCTGAAAATGTGATTATGTGCCTGAGTCTGGGATCCTGGTCTCTTGACTTTGGTGATGGTTCTTTTTATGATGCTCAGCCACTCTGTGTTTTGTTTTTATTCAGAGTATTTAATCAGTTTTATCTATTTTCTCACATGTGAGATGGGCAGCTATATAAATTAAAAATGCAAATAAAAAATCCTAGCTAGGATGTTTAGAAAATGAATAAATGAATGAATGAATATTTTTGTGGCGTTCATGAGCTTATGAAATCTAAGGCCGATTGAAGTGGACATTTATTCTGTAGCTACACCAATTCCAACCATTTCTTACAGCTGTTTGAACACTTTCATTGCATTCCTTAGTGTCTTCAGACATTCATAGTCTTGGTAATAATGGGCAACCTTTGCTATATCACATTAGCAACTGGCACATTTACAAGCTATAAATATTCCAAATCATTACCAGTTAATACAGAACCTGATTAAGAATCCATATAATAATAGGACAAACCATTCTGCAATATATTGTTGATAGTCCTCATTATCAAGGCAACCATTAAGCAATGAGTATATTAAGAAGACTCAGCAAGGACTTCATTAGCAGGACATCTAAATCAGCATGATAAAATATAAGCATCCTTTAGTGAAAGTAACAAGCATCCATTCTGGGCATTGCTACTTATTAGTCCTTAATTACAACCTGTCTTCAAAACGTTTAGCTTTGAAAGACTTTTTCTTTATATCACATATGAGGAAATTGCCCTGTCTAGGTCAAGAAAATAAAGCATAGTTGTCGATGCTTTTCGATAAAGAGCCATAGAATCAGGGTGCTGAAAAGGATCCAAATCCAGCTTCAAGATCTCATGGAAATGAATATAGAAAACAGACAATACCGCTACCTTTCAAAAAGACGTCGACTATGTATCAGAATGGTCAAACAAATGGCAACTTCAAATCTCAACAAATAAATGCTCCGTCTTACATATTGGCAAAAAAAATATCAGAAAATAAAATACAGGCTGAATAGTCAAGACCTTATTGATGATCCAAACTCTGTCAATGATCTTGGAGTACTTATCTCTAATGATTTAAGTGCAAAAGCCCACTGTAACTACATAGCCAAAAAGGCATTAAGAATTGTTAACCTAATCTTACGTAGCTTTTTCTCTGCTAATATTACACTACTAACTAGAGCATACAAATCATTTGCTAGACCAATACTCGAATACAGCTCATCAGTCTGGAACTCACATTACGTATCTGATATTAACCCAGTTGAGAAAGTACAGAAATATTTCACAAGAAGAGTGCTCCACTCCTCTACTCGTTGCAGAATACCTTATGCCACCAGACTTGAAATTCTAGATCTAGAAAACCTAGAACTATGCCACCTTCGGTCCGATCTAAGCATAGTATACAATCATACACTGCAATGTCCTACCTGTCAATGAATACTTCGGCTTCAACCATAACAATGCAAGAGCAAACAATAGATACAAACTCAAGGTTAATTTCACCAAACTTGATTGCAGGAAATATGACTTCAGCAACAGAGTGGTCAATGTTTGGAATACTCTACCTGACTCTGTGATTTCTTCCCCAAACCCCAAAAACTTTAACCTTAGACTGTCTACTATTGACCTCACCCCTTTCCTAAGAGGCCTGTAGGGGGCGTGCATAAGCGCACCAATGTGCCTACCTTCCCTGTCTTATTGTTTCTTTTATTTTTCTTATATGTATCCATGTATTCATAACTATGATTTTACTTATACCTATTATCTTGTAAGCAATTGACAAACCAAATAAAATAAATAAATAAATGAAATGAAATGAAAATAGGATACCACTTAATAGTCTGATAAAAGCTTCAAGACATTTGTGCCATCAGAAAAATATAACCAATGGCAGCCAGAAGAACTGTGTCTTCTCTATCTGTGCTGATCAGCTGTACAAGATATGCATTAAATGTATGTACATGCAAATCTAAATACTACCCACTTCAAAAGTTCATGTTGGTTTACAAAACAACAATTGTTCTAATTTTTGCCCAACTGCAACTACCAGTAGTTTGCAAAGGTAGCCCGTGTAGGCTGTGTTGCAATAGTCTAAAAGGCGTGATGATGGTGGTGGCATGAGTTTGTCAAGGAGAGAGCCAGTTTGACCTAATGGTGAAGGCACCAGGCTAGAAAGCAGGAGATTGTGAGTTCAAGTCCCGCCATAGCCATGAAAATCAGCAGTCACACACTCTCAGCCCAATGTTTTCCAAAACATCCACTTCATTCATAATCATAACTGAGTTCCCCCCTCCCCCCACAGACTCCTCTATGGCATTCAATATCTATGCTCTTACTAAAGAATAGGTAGCCTCCTTCTGTTCCCTGCTCCTCACCCAAAAAGCAGCTCTTTTCTCACCTCTTAGGGCTTAGGCCATCCATTCTACACATTCAGTGCTTTCACACCATCCTGAAATAATAGCAACAGGCTCAACCATTAGTGTCTGTTATCTCCCACACCCTCCACACCAACCCCATGAAGTTTCAATCTCTCTACTGAAACTTCTTCCTTAGATTTCTGACTCTTCTAGGACCCATTTCTCATCATTCCATAGAATGATTTTTTTTTCATTCACGTCCTGCAATCCTCTTCTTTCCTTACCATGCAGTATCTGTTCTTGGTCTACACAGCTGCCAAGAGGGCAATGGTTGCTGTGACAATTCAGAGTTAACCAACTTTGCTCCCTTCTAGTGATAGATCATATAGGGTCATTTTGGGTCTCCAGGGCTAATTGTTCCTTCTCCAGACACAAATTTCCTCTGACTTCCTTTAGCTCTCCAGTAACCTCTGACAATTAACCTGCTTTTTATTCACCATGCTAATTTATCTAATCCTACTACCGTTTCCCTACATCTCACAGCTTCCAAATCCTCATATTACACTCATTCTAGTCCCCAATCTCTCTACTCCAGACATCATATTATATATGGTCGGTGGTAAAAAAAAAAATCACGTAGACTGCCCATATTCTGATTGCCAAGGCAGACAAGCCAATCATTGTCAACTTAGAGGACCTATTTTAATTAAACCCTTGTGACTTTTCATAATATTTTCATTGATATAAACCCAACGTGGCCAAGACCCTTGTGTAGACAGACAGGTGAGAAGCTGATCAGTGAGTAAAAAAAAATTGAACCCTGGACTCTCCAAAGACATAGACAACCTGCTGAAGTTTATTCTCCCAAGTCCCTTGAGCATTCAGGGGCAGGTGTTAAAAACAAAAGCATACTCTTTGGAAACTCAGCAACCTAGACCAAGAACTCAAAGTAATGTTCAAAATAACATGTTTAGCCAAGGAAGTAAACAGAACTGGCAGCAGCAGTTTCAGATTTGTTCTCATGCTATTGAACCTTCCAGTCTCAGCTGTTGGCATGTAAGCAACTTTATACGTTGATGCTCTCTGCCCTCTTCTTTCGTCCAAGAAAGACTTTGCTGCTTGAGGAACCAGCTCACTTCTATGCCCAGACAATGAGATAAGTCAAAGCCAGACAGTGAAGAAGGATAGAGGAGTTTGTTTGTACAGACCTAATAAGGATAATCCAACAGGTGCTTTCTCATTGGGGGTTTGGTATTTTTGGCATCAACCTTCTTCTGAACCCTATACATGCTCCTTCACCAGAGCAGCCTTAATGTTCATCCAGAATTGAGTTTGCAGGTACTCATACTCCACTGCTGTGGATTACTCAAATGAAGGTTGGTGTTGTCCCTTCGCCACACCTAGCTGCATTTCTTAACTTTTTCATATTCTATGACTCCCAGGAGTGAGAGAACAGTGAAAGAAATAACTGTTACTTATTTTTTTTTAGAATAAAATTCATATAGCTGCCCAACTAGACCAATTGCCACTCTAGGCAGTGTGCAATCAGCCAAACAGCATGCAAATAATGATAACAATTTATTAAATTTGTTTGTCTCCTAGAAACTCTGGGTGGTTTACAAATAGTTAAAACTAAACAAATAAACAGAAACAGAAACATAACACAACCAAAAAACAACAATCAAAAAGAACCACTGCAGTTAAAACAGCAACAAAATTAAATTATTGTTCCTAATAAGTAATCGCAATGTTTGCAGCTCTTTTAAAAATTTAGAAGCTCAAGAAGAAAAGAGGGAGATATAATTAAACAGCAGAGGTTAATGTTATAAGAAGCTTGAAAAGATATCTTGCTGGCATATGAATGAACTGTTATAATCAAATTCTGCCCAAACTAAGCAATCAGGGAAATTGAAGTGGTGGCAGTCAATACAGCAGGCAACAGTATTACTCTGGAGTAACATTAGTTCATTTCAATTTGCCACTGAACTGCAAATGATGAATAAAGGGGTCTGAAGATCAAGGCTTCCTAAAAACATGCTGTGTACTGCACCCCTTTCTGAAGTGAATTGATTAGTCAGGCCTCCATATCAGGATGCATGATCAATGAACAACCTGACAATTTCTGATATAGATAAAATGCTAGTTCAGGGAATGGATTTAGATATTTTTGTCAACAGATCTATGATTACCAAAATAGTAGTCAGGCTTCCATCACTTGGGAAGTAAGTAATAAAATCCAAAAAGACAATATTTCCAGAGTATTTTGGAGAGGAGAAAGGGTAATATATCCCAGTTGATTTGGTAATTAAAGTTTCAGCATGTAGCAAATGCAAGATAGTTTCCAAACATCAAACTGGTTTGATTGTCAGGACAGCGTTTCAAAGTTTCTTCCCAGATGGAATGAAGAGGACACAAAGAAAGCAAGTTTTGTGCCATGGTTCAGGTGCTGCTCTAGAGACCAGGAGATTATGAGTTTTAGTCCTGCCTTAGGCATGAAAAATCATTTGAGTTACTCTGAGCCAGTCATCCACTCTCTCAGGCCAACCTACCTCACAGAGTTGTTGTGGGGACAATAGAAAGAGGAAGGAGTATTGGTATGTTCAGTGCCCTGAGTTATATATATCAGAAAAAAAGGTGACATAAAAGTCTAAAAAAAATTACTGTTGTGGAGCAACTAACCATAGAAAAAGGGAGAATTTATCCACAGGAATTCCTTGGATCTGGCTGCTCCAAGCTCACTCATTTATTAAACCATGAATACACCTCCATAATCTAAATTGGTATAGTGCAGTGATATCAAATTCGCGGCCCATGGGCTGGATGCATCACACACTGGCCATGCCCAACCCCAGTTTAGCAAAGGTGGGGAAAAGGTCACAATACATCGCGTGATGACAATGTGACACCATGAGTTTGACATCCTTGGTACAGTGTGTACAATCTCAATTTTTGAAACAATGATAAAAAATAGGTTATAAGAAACAAACTATTCAGTACTGTGAAAAAGAGGATTGCCTATTAGGTAAGCTAGGATCATGGTTTAAACATTTGTAGCCATCCAAGTTGATGTTGCAAGTGTTTCTAAAATGTCTATAGATGTTCTAGGTTCCCACTATAGACTTGGACAGGATATGCTGATGATGACAGGCATATTTTATGGCCAAGGGTTTCTTATTAGAACAGCAGTCGCCAACCGGTGGGCCGCGGCCTTCTGGTGGGACTTGAGAAAATTTTGGGCCGTAGAGAAATCTCACCCCCAGAGCACCCCCTAAAGCAATTAATCCAGGCTGTGCAGAAACAAAAGGCTGCTCAGCCCACATGGCCCACGGGAACCCTCTCCGCCCACTCACTCCTTACCCAGCAAACTTGCCTGCTAAGTTGCTATTTTTCCTTTTTCCAACCATCATCTGTTCTGCTGTGTCAGGAGATTTAGATTAGCTAGGAAGCAGGAAATGGTTGGATTTCTTGCTTTCTAGCTAAGCACAGCCGAACCTCCCTTAGGACTGAAGGTCTGCTTGCAAGCAAATTCAGTGCAGACTCACGGCAAGCAAATTGAGCTGAGCTAGCCGATATCAGATAGATAGATAACTGAATGATTCTGTGAGCAACTCAATCTGCCTGCTTTGCCTGATTTTGGATAAAAGTTCCTTTTTTTAATAAAAAATTCAATATTTACATACATGGTGTGTTGTGAATTAATTTAATGAGTTTGCTTGCAAGCAAATTTTATGTGACAAACTGAGCTAGCCAATGGAGGCGAGGCAATGGCAGTGCTCCCCGCGGACAGGGAGGCAAAGTGACGGCAGCACCACTTCCCTGGCCGGCGGGTCCACTGGAGAGAGCCCGAAGCCGCCCATCCTTTCCACCCCTCACCCAGGCCGTCCCCATTCCCACACATCTCAAAACGCGCCGGCAGCTCCAAACACTGCAGCAGCACGGGCATTGGGCAGAGGCGCTCATTTGGCAGGCTCAGCTCGGAGGAGGACACGGCGTGGGCCATCACCTTGCCTCCCTGTCCACAGATGGGTGGGCGCTATCGCTGTCTCGGACAGCCTCTCCCAGTGGCCCCTTCGGGGTTGGGCTAGGAGGAACTTGGGAAGCCAAGCTCAGGTCGGCCCGGCTCTTTCACTTGGCAGGTCGGCACGCACCTGTGGCTCACTTTCCTGGCTCTGCCCAGCCTGCCCGGCTCTGGTGCTGCACTGGCGGGATGAGCAGAGGGCCCAGCAGGGAGATGCTCGCTGCCTTGGCCAGAGCTCCACCACCGGGCAGGAGGGCCCACCTGTCAGCTGGGCGCCCCAGGCGAAGCTCTTCGCGATCTACCTGGCGCCAAGCAGGGATGGCGGTTGGGTGCTTCTCCTAGGGTGGGACGATCCTGTGCTGTGGCCCCAGGAGATTCGCCTCCCCATGTGAGGTTGGGCTGCCCTCTCAGGCAGGGGAGGCTTTGTCGCAGTAGGACATCGTTTTTAAAAGAATGGGCTATGCCTTCAAACGATGCCCAGGAAGGCGGTGACAGGAGTGCCTGAAGCTGAGTGTCTCCACCGGGCTCTGGTTGCAGGGTGGAGCCCTGGCTGGCCCCACATGGCTGTGCCAAATGCCATGTGGCTGCGCCAAACACCACGGTGGCACGGGGAGAAAGGAAAGCAACGGTGGTGGAAGGTCTCCCGATACGAAGTGCCCCACCAACGCTGAGGTCAACATCCAAGCCATCGCCGCCCACCTGCCCAAGGATGCAAGGGGTAGAAATTAAGTCACCCCCGAAAAGACAGCCTAGCTGTTTTTTCAGGGCTCAAACAAAAATAAGACCCGGCCTTATTATATGAGAAACACAGTAGATTTCTGAATGAATCCGTGATTGTGTGAGCAACTCAATCTGCCTGCCTGCTTTGCCTGATTTTGGGTAAAAGTTGCTCTTTTTTTAAATAAAAAAATCAATATTTACATGCATGGTGTGTTGTGAGTTAATTTTGTGAGTTTGCTTGCAAGCAAATTGTATGTGACAGATTGAGCCAGCCAATGGCAGATAGATCACTGAACGAATCTGTGATTCTGTGAGCAACTCAATCTACCTGCCTGCTTTGCCTGATTTTAGGTAAAAGTTGCTCTTTTTTATAAATACAATCAACATTTATATAAATATTTATAATATTTACATACAAGCCATGCCCAGCCAGTCGCATGACCACCAAGCCACACCCACAAATTAGGCCATGCCCACAGAACCGGTTAGTGGTGCCTGGGATCTCAAATTATGAGTTTGGTGGTCCCTGAGGTCCAAACGGTTGGCAACCTCTGTATTAGAACATCATCCTTACTTTCAGGCAGTAAAAGCAGGCTGGAATCAAAAGTGTAAGACAATAGATATTTTCCTTCATCACTAGTAGTGTGAAGGAGATCAGCTCTCAAGGATCTGCTTGCATCACAAAACAATAAAATAAAATAATTGGGCTCTAAAAATAAGAGATTGGATGGGGAAAGCTTGTTTCAGATCTTGGAAACAATTTCTGGGACCCTGGAATCCACTAAAACAATCCTATAGTGCATTTTGCAAAATCCAGTTATAAACCAGCTGCAAAAGTCACAAAAATCTCTCCCAAAGCTCAGTGTATTTTTGGCATACATTCCTTAGGGCCTATCAGAATAGAATGGAGTCTGATTTCCTAGGAACCATCTGAATGTCTTTTGGCTGCTTTTCCAGTCTGGAATAAACACCCAGAGACACTATAAAACAAAGTTAGTAAGATATAGTTCAGTTCATTTTCCATGAAACAAAATTTAGACTCTAATTCACTTTTACCATTTCCTAAATTGATAAATATTTCCTGGATCTCCAGTTCCAATTTTCTGATAGAGGGTAAAACAAGGGAAACTGGAACTGCCCCCAATCAGTTAGCTGCCAATTCCATCCTGGAATTCTCAGGATTCTATTTAATTTCATATGAGGGGGTACCAAGTTCAGAAAGGCCATAGTAATACGGAAGCAGGGATACACTCACTATTCTCTACTCCAATATTTTATTCCATATCTCCATCAGTAATTTACCAAACTGCTAAATGGCAGATATGTATCATTAAACATCCCCCCACGGCTTTTTAAGAGCCCAAACACCTGTTGGTTTAGGAGATTAGAAATTAATCCTGTCCTCCAAAGTCTAGCATATCATGTTTTACTAGGAGTTGATGCCTCTTTATTAGCACCAAGTTTTGTTGGAGTTGTTAATTTATTATTAAAAGGTGTTGTTGAGAGCATTAAGAACAATTTTCTAGAAGCCCAGCTCGTTACCAGACTTGTTTGTTTTTTAAATGCCTATGACGGGCTGTAATCTATATGTGTATTTCTACTCCATCACAATACATATGAATATTTAGGTCTCTAGAGCAGGTGAAAATGGGTGTACAGAAACTTCCTAAACACTAAAAAGTGAAGACTGGTTTTTCTGAGGGAGATCAATGCCATATGTTTCTATTGAGGCTTCCCGATACTTATTTCTAATTCCTGTCCCAGTTGGTTTGCTGTCTTCTTCCCACACACAAATTAGCAAATTCTAAATTAGCCACTTTGAACTATTTTGTTAATGCTTATATTTTTGTAGGAAGCCTTTCCCAACCGGATGGCCCACAGATGTGTAGGACATCAATCTCGTCTGCAACACATCTGGAGGGCACCAAGTTGAAACAGTCCTATCTATTTGCCAATATTTAAATCATCTTAGTAAAGTTCCCTAGTCTTTCTAAAAGCTGTCTAATTTTTCCCTGTGTCTTGTTGTAACTTTTATACAACCTGTAGAGTAAGCAACTCTACCCATAACAATACATAGAACAGGTGTGTCCAAACCACAGCCCATGGGCTGCATGCAGTCCTGGATAGCTAGTAATATGGCCCCACAAAATTGTAAACTTTTAACATTATTATGTGATTCATATACATTAACTATATTATATATTTTATATGCAGCCCAAGGCAATTCCTCTTTACTCAATGCAGCCCAGACAAGCCAAAAGTTTGAGCAACCATGGTATAAAGACAAAAATTGTCTTTAGACAAATAATTTTTTTTCAGATGACCTAGCTATCAACAAATCTAACTTTTAGGCATGTTTTTAATCCACCTCTTTGGCTTCAAAGGAAGGTACAGGAATCCAAAAATGGCTTCCTAGAGTACGGGTGTCAAACTTGCTGCGTCACGTTCCCATCACATGATGTTTTGTGACATTTTTCCCATTTGTGGAGCTGGAGGCCTGCATGTGACAGGTCACCAGTTTGACACCCCTGCCCTCTTGAGTGAAGACCTCAAAAGTTGCCCCAAATTGTCATTGTAATATGATCAGAGGAAATTCTATGGTTAATAAAGCTCGATTTAATTTTAAAGTTAATCAAAGTTTTCTTTTTCTGGTTCTATCTCAATTTGGTGTGGGGCCCCGGTGATGACCACACCTAAGAACTGGCCTTGACTAACTTAAAGGGGAAAAGATGGTTCAGCAAAGTAATACTCTATAGAGTATTGGCTAAATCATGAGCTATCTTTCTATTAAAGGTTTCTTTTCTTCTTTCCGGATGAAAGCATGTTGTTGCGTCAAAGACTTAATTTCCAGAAAAGTTTACAACTACCCACAAAAATTACATCAACACTGGATTGCCTAAACTAAACACGAATGAGTACAAACCAAAAAGCTCAGGAAAATGACATCTATGAATCATGTTGATTTGAAATATAAACAGGATATTGCTGTTTCAACTATAGTACTGTTTATCAATTTGTATGCAAGTAAACTGAGCAGTATTTTAAGGTTAACTTGGACAGCCGCAATAATTCTAATTATAGTACTCTTGCATATGCTCATAGCAGCAAGAGTTTTCGTGATTCGTGGTTCTGAAGCTCCAATTTTATCCAGTGTTTGGATGCTAGAGACCATTGTTTTCCAATTAGCTTTCAGTCAACAAAATCCAACTCTGTTGCAGTTCTTTGAAACACTGTACGTGAAGGCTTCCTTATGTAATGGTTGTCTGAATATAGTAGTGATGGACTCTGGTCAGGATTTTCATAGGTGGGGAAAAGGTTAAAAAAAATGGCAGCTACAACTTTGCAATCAAAGTTCTTACATTTATCACACAAAGGATGCATGTAAAAAAGTGTGGCCCCTATCTTGGCTTGCAAACTTCTAGATTAAATGGCAGATCATTGCAAAGGAAATGTATCATCTATTCAGAATACAAATGGGAATACCTGCACAGATTCTAAATTCATTGGGCAATCACATTCTTAAAGCGTGATTTTTTTATCCACGGAATACTTAATTTTAAAGAGAAGTAGGTTTATCAGAATTATTCCGGGATCAGCTTACTCATTTGCTTCATTACTCTCACTCTCACTTCAAGAAATTGTCACCACAATTAAATCCATGAGGTTGGAAAAAACTCTTATCCCTAATGGTTTTCCAATTGACTGATATAAAAAAAATATTTTTGTTTCCTAGATTTTTAAAGCAAATGTTTAAAATAAATCCCTGCCTTTTAGTTTTAGTGAATACATATCACATCATGCTGGGCAAATATATTTTCTAATTGAAGACCTATTTCCTTGATAATTTGTTGCACGGACTGATCCCACTGGCAGTGCTAGTTATCACCTACAAAACCCTCTGCGGCATAGCATTGGGTTATATCAGGCATAGCCTTTCTAATACTTCTAATATTAGATGTGCTCCTTCAGTAAGAATACTGCAAGAAAAACCAGTTTAAAGTCAACATTCTATGAATGTGACCTGCTTTCTCCATTATAGTCCTTGTCTTGCATTATTTATAATTTAATTTCCAGAGTCCTTTATCCCTTCCCCAGATTCATATGCTGCTTAATGCTAAGTCTGATCTTTTAACCCAACTAATCCTTTAATGATGTTTTAAGTATATGCGATAGCCATTTTTCTTCTTTTGATGATCACCTGCCCATGCATCATTGCAGTTCAGAGTATGTATGAAAAAAGATGGATAACTATAGAGAGCCATTAGAAAGGACCTTGGGGAATCAATGCAGCGACAATTACAAAAACAAAAACATGTTTTAAGATGAGGGATCTAGGAACACGTAGGAAAGAAACTCAAACTTGGTCTAACTCCCTGAGGTATAAGAGGAAGTAAAGAGAAAACACAGTCAAGCTTTTAGGATGCTGTTTCTACAGCTTATCTCCATTAAGCTGAGTTCAAACTTCTGGAGTCTATTTCCTGACCTGGATTATCTTGAAGGGCTGACAATGACAGAATATTTTTTGTACCCGTTGAAATGTGCACGGGGCTCTTTCGGAATTTTAGAAAAAACATTTAGAATCACTAATCAATTGGAGATTATTCAAGGATAATAAATTATCTCTGGAATTTATGCTGCCACTGCAAAACAAGCTAAAGAAAGACCCACCTCTTTGCAAAGAATATTAAGGGTTCCAATTCAAACTGGCATTTATGTACTTCCTATCATATTTTGCATTGTCAAATGCACAAAGGCAGAAGAAAATGCCGTATTCCTTAAAAGACAAAACTGGGGTAGAAAAAGTACCTTCCCCCCCCCTCCCCATAACCATAGTAATATATCTAGTGGTCAGCAATCATGGTTAACGTGATGATGAAGCAGGGTTGTAGAACTGCCCTCAAGACACCAGACAAGAGAAGAACCAATTCACTCTAATATTACCGATAATGCATTTCAAAAGCTAAGGTGTATGCATTACCAGACCAAAATGTTATGAATCAGCTCTTATTTAATTGTTTTTTGGAAGGAGATTTTATGGGAAGCCCCCTCCTAGACAAATGAAAGATTTTGGGAAATATTAAAAAGGCAGGGTAAAATATTAACGGAAAAATTTAAAAAATCTTAAAGGAGACAGAAACCAGCCCCAGTTTCCCTGCCCCAAGCAGAAACTGAGGAGACCAGCTTTTAGAAATGCAGATTTGGTAATCCATTCAGAAAAATTGGGCCAAGACAGAAACTCAGATAAGCAACAAACAAAAGGTTGACAAAATTAGCTCAGACAAGCACCTAGGGTTTGCATTTCCCCTTTTGCCTATAAAGCCAGCCATAACCCTGAGAACAGCCAATAAAATATTAAAGGACATGTTCTTGCACAGGAACAGGAAGCTCAAATACAAAGCCCAAAGAAGGTATAAAAACCCACCTACTCTCAGCTCCATTTTGTCAGCTGCACAGAATCACATGTGGTTGGTGGTTCTGCTTCATCAATAAACAGAACCTTCTTTTCCGCAATCAGCATCCAGCGTCCATTTTATCTCCAGTGCCTTTCTCCTGGATTGGAACTGAACCAGATGGATTTTTCTTCCAACAACTTCATAGCTATCAGTATGAATCCCCATTATACCATGTTATTCTGAGATGCAAAGAACAGCTCTAGGTAGCACGAACCAGGGCTGTAACATTTTCTGAAGTTGATAATTCATTATTTACCAGATTTTTATTGATCTGGGAATTAAAAACTATATAAAAATGTTTCCGTAACCCTCACTTATCCATACAAATAGTCATTCATTAACTAAACCCATCTGATCTAAACTTTGATCACGACAGCAAGAATTGCAGAGTAAAATAAGTCATAAGACATAAGGTACTGTGTATTTTACAAAACCATAACTTTAGCTCCACCTGGTGGCTTAACTGGATCTTGTTCTCCAATAAAGTGCAATAGTGCCAAATAGCCAAAGATCATCAGTTCAAAAAATTCAAAAACTTTCTTACTAACACCACAAAATAATTCCTAAAGGGAAAGACACGGATCTAGCAAATATAGATATAATAGTTATAACTATATGAGAAGATAGGTCACCAAAAATTTAATTTTCTAAAATGAAACATTTGTTAAAGTTGGTTTTCATTTATCAGACTTTTTTAAAATATTACATTATCATCTGTATTTATGTGGGATGACAACTGAATTAGGGCTCACTTGGAAAATTATTACTTATTTCCATGAAAATCTTGGCAATTACTTGGATCATAAAGCAAAAAGGAGCTTTTATCTCCTGGTTTGGGGGCATATACCCACTAGGCCCTAAAAAATAGGTGTAGATTATATTTTGATGGGAAATTTCATGATTAGTTAACTTCAAACTCTTTTACTTTTTTTTTTTTACTTGAAAAATAGGTGCTAAAATGTTTTGATAAAAAATAATGGGAAATCTGGAATGGTAATTTTAAATCAATTAGTCTTGAATGGTTATTTTAAGGAAGGTCAATGACTACAAATTTATTTCCCTAAGTCACAACAACAGCAATATAATTGACTCAAATGTTTGATAGTTCGATTTAGATGAGATCCCCTAATCAGATGTTCTCATTTATGTTATGAAATTGACTTTATCTTTATCAGAAATTAAATTTTAAAATTGGAATTGTTGAGGTTTATGATTTATAGAAGAGTTGAAATTTGTCATACTGTCATTGGACATCAGTAGATACTTGTCTTAAGAAATGTTAAATTCATCCTTTGGACCTGAGGTTGAAATTATTGAAATATTTCGAGTTTCCCCAAAGAATCTATCAGAAAGATAGATATCATATCTAATGTAGATATTGTTTGTTCTTGATGTAAGATGATGTAATATTGACACTCTTACACAAACCCTGAAGACATGGTTCTGCCAATGGGCCAGGAAACCCCAGACATGGTTCTGCCCAGAGGTGGTATTCAACAGGTTCTCACCCAGTTCTGGAGAACTGGTAGCAGAAATTTTGAGTAGTTCGGAAATCCAGCAAACACCACCTCTGACTGGCCCCGCTCCCATATATTCTGTGCCTCCTGAGTCCCATCTAATTGGCTGGATCTTCTTTTGTTGCCCTGCACAGGAGAACAGAACTGGAAAGCAGGTTAGTGGGGTGAGGAGTGAATGGGGATTTTGCAGTATCCTTCCCCTGCAACAGCCACCAAACCGTGTCCACCAAACAACACCACGCCCACCAAGCAACACCCACAGAACCGGTAGTAAAAATATTTGAATCCCACTACTGGTTCTGCCAATGGGCCAGGGGATATATCAAGTATTTAGTATTTTAGTATTTATTTGATTTGTCAATTGATCTGTGGTTTGTCTGATTGTTATCACTAGAGGGATGGGGTTTTATTGGTTTTTTTGGAATGGGTTTTTATCTTTGTAAGCTGCCCGAACACCATCACTGATTTGGGAGCTCATAAACATTGTCTTAATGCATAAATAATAAATTTGAGAATATGTAAAGTCATGTCTCTACCAGATGGTTTGGGGACCTGACAGGAAACATTACACTAGAGGTAATGATTTATGATGAATTAAGAGGCAATCCTAACCCCACCACCCCACCCCGGGGCATATGCTCCCTCCTTCCACATCTTTTAACTATATTTCTACTTTTCATTGTAATTTCCATTTTTATTGTTTTGGAAATATTTATCGTTTTAAGATTTTTGTGCTTTTAATGTTGTAAGCCAGGGGTCTTCAAACCTGACAGTTTTAAGACTTGTGGACTTCAACTCCCAGAATTCCTCCTCTAGTCATGTTAGCTCAGGAATTCTGGGAATTAAAGTCCACAAGTCTTAAACTTTTGAAACTTACAAGAAGTTTGAAGAG